>JAGDQP010004298.1:24233-86276 GCA_022664845.1 Lepisma saccharinum
CCGGGTTTGATTCCCGGTGGGGGCTAAAAAATTTCGGTGTTGACCCAGCATCGTGAGGACAATTGGGGAGCTGCTGTGAATAAAAGACAGTGGCGATCACAGCGAGAGCTTCGGCTCTCCTCTCCCAACCCGTCTGGTCAGCGTGGGAGCAGTAGACCAACTCCTCCCTTCGGGGAGAGGCCTCATCCACTACTGGATTGAATATGGCTGTGATTTATGATTATTATTATATATCTGGCAATGAACTCACAAGACATGTATTATAGTGTTAATCCTACAAGTATAGAAAAGAGTCATTAGTAACATAGAAACATATACATGTAACAATGTTTTATCTATTTCCTTGTTCCACCGGAAGTTAAAGGGAAATTGTGGTTTGCCTTGTTTGATATCAGTGTTTGGTGGCTGCTCGCTAGATAAGACTTTTCTGGAGTATTATTATATTCTCTTGTATGTTGTTAGTTACGCGAGCTTCCAGGAGGAGGAAGGTAGGTTCCTGTTCTTCGTACAACGTACCGTCTGGGGAAATTCCCGTGGGTATGGGTAAAAATTTAGAAAAATATCATATGTATTGTCAGGTTGGTTTGATTCGTGGAACCAATAATAGACTAAAGACACTGAAAAGGAAACATTACTAACGAGTAATGGACTTACAAGTATTATAACTAATTCTTATAATTACTATTAGTACCATAAAGTAACTATAGCGATAGTACCAATCCATTGGCCACACCTTGCCTACACAACACATTACGGTCCAGAGAAAGAGAGAATTGAATGGGACTCCTTCGCATACTATATTCGGTGGGGGGGAAGGGGTGACACGAAACAAGTACTGTTAGTTTAGTTTACTTCTATGTAGATAGGGTCGGCTTTCGGTATTTGCTTCAATTGATTCTGCAAATATAAAGACATCAATGTAATTGTTATAAAACAGATGCAAGCGATTGCTAGGGAAACACTGGAAATGATCAGGAAGGGGTTAAGGCCTACGCTATCTCCACTATCAATCTGAAGTTGGCATTCATGACAAAGGTATGGAGCAGTCTTAGCTTTTAAATCTTGCATCCAATGCACAGGTAAAACTCTGACGAGCTCACCTGGGAGAATTTGTTCAGTAGTGCAGGGGAATAAGGCGTGGCTAGACACGGTATCCGATTCCAAGCCTATAGAGAGATTACATTCACAGCCAAGATTTACTAATAAAGGACCATAAGTATGGGTAGTCAGGATCTGTGGAACGGAGACATCTCTACAATTTATTTTAATGGGTTGCCCTCTTTTTGCTAAAAGGAGGACACTTGTAACGTTAAATGGATGTATTACGTTATATTCTCGGGCCTCGTTACAGAATAGGTTACAGTAATTTTTAATATCCAATGCATTTTTTCGGAATAGGGCCTTAAGACAAGGGAGGTATTTTACCTCATGCGCATTTAAATTTCGTATAAAACAAACAGATCCGGAAGTGAGGTCACAATCTGATGTTCGTATCAGATTTTGTTGATCTCTGACTATTATATTCAATGGAAAATTTACTGCACAGATCTCATCTTGTTTTTGAAGAGTAGTGACTGAACTTGAAAAAAGGTATTAGTCCTTTCGCGAGATATAAGAGGTAGTTTTAATGCCAATATGGTGTGTGTCGGTGAGATCAAACATTCTATGAAGGGTTGATAATAAAAGTAATTAGATCTAGTATTATTAATAGATAACTTATATTCTGTCCGGGTCAGGTGGGCGTCTGCCTCTCCTACCCATTCTCGTACTTGGTTCGGGGGAAATAAGAAGGGATTTAGCAACTTATTTTGACAAGAGCTCATCAATTTGGAGAATACAGTCATGTTTGCTACCAGATTCATTTATTTCCAGATGAGATATTTAGAAATGCGAGGATGCTGAATTTTTTATAAAAATGCAGTAAAGACGTGATCAGTTACTAATAGGCTTCTAATATGCGTTTTCGTGACATAAATTAGAGGATATCCGTAAATGGAGGTATCCAAAAACAAATTCGTTTCGTAAGGGAGAAAGGGTATATTTTTCCATAGATTGTTCCTGGAAACGTTATGATCATGCGGTAGTTTTACTATTATTGGGAAAGAAGATTCGTATATGATCACGTGATCATTCCGTACCATGTTTATTCCGCTATGTACAAGGGTCGGCAGTTGTAAAGGGTTGGCAACATTGGATACGCTGATGACAAGAAGCAGAGCTAGTCATAATTTACTTGTGCTTGAGGGTGCCTGTCTTGCTCTGAAGGGCGGTCTTTGGCTATCGTTTTGTAGAGTAAGCGATTGCTGTGGAGTTCGGCAAGAAAGTTTCTTGCATAGACAATGGTATAGACCGATACCGATAAGAATGCATAGCCCTAATACCAAGGCTCCATAGCTTAAGGTGTCAGTTATCTCGTGAACCAACTGAGCCCTAACCGGTTGAAAAACACAAGGAAAGAGCACTACTCGTAATTTGGTCATCATGTAGAGCATAATAAGGGATAAAATAATTGCCCAGGTTGTTAGAATTGAGATGTAAGGTCTAGGGGAGTTCACCTCATGAATGGATGTTGGGTCTATCGCGGGCTCAATATCATCAAAAACGGTATTGGGTAACTTGATTCCTCGTAGTTTAGTGGTCCAATTTTGGTCTAAAATTTGTTCTAGAGAATCAAACTGTGGCTGGTTTAATAAAGGTATTGACAACTGGAGGGTGTTCAATTTAGTAAACGCGGCCGGCAGAAGATGTTGAATCTCAATGTCTTTTACAGCCGACTGTCGGCAAGGAAATGAGGCGGTGATTAGTTCTCTTTCTTTATATTTAAGATTCCAGTCACAAGGCAATTGAATTTGTACTGCGCCAATGCCAGCTGATGTAAGGTTGTTACTTAAGCAGTTACTGGTGAAATTTTCTGCTGTATGAGTTAGGAGATAACTTCTTTCTCCTAACTGTGTTATTAAGGACTGATGACGTCGGGTGCAGGTCAGTTCGCAGCTATTTTTAATTTCTAATACAGATGATTGATGCCATAAATGCCTAACACATTCTTCGGATGTAATAGAAGAGAACGAGGTCGTATCCGGGATTTTGCACAGAAGGTCGGCTCTGGTTTCACAGGAGATTTTATGCGAGTTAGTGAGGATTTGCAAAGTTGAACTTCCAACTGCTAAAAGGAGTGGTTCCGTGTTTATATGACAAGTGGATCCGTTGAAGTGAAGGGGAAGAGTTTCCGAAGAATACAATTCATAATTACTATCCGTATAAATAAGGGGTACCTGTATTACTATAATTGTTTCAGTAGGAGTCATATGACAGGAGGTGGTTCTAAGGTGGTAATATTCAAGGATTTGGGATCTGGGAATTGGGAGACCATAACGATGTTGTAATTTAGATTCAAGGGTTAAGAGATCTTTTCCTAGTACGTTCGGAGAAACATGTGCTAAGGATAAGCGGTGGTCGGTACAGAGTGTGTGTAATGTCACAATTTCATTAGTTCGAATGGATTCAGCAACTAATTTAGAGAGAGATAGAGTACTTACTACGTGCGATATAATTTTACTATCTTCCCCGAGGTAATTTTTTACTATATATTCCAATTGTGTGATACGATCTTGAATTACATTTACTGTATTAGCAATGCCCTTTGTATAATTTGAGACAACCTTAGATACTTGAACCAGGTGTTGGTGGTCACTGTGTAGTCGAGATTGTAGTTGTGAGATTAATATTTCGGCCTGGCGTTGCTCCAAGGCATATTTCTGAAACGTAGCTTTTGATACAACGTCACAACACCATTCGATGGCTGACCCGATGAAAGATAGTCCACGGGTTGACTTGTATGGAGAAAAGGGAAGGTGAATTTGTTGACCTTTTAAGTGCGTGTCAATTAATCTTAAAACTTCAGCAATCAAATCTAATGATTTGCAAAATTCATGATTAGGTAACTTCTGAGAAGAACAAAACTCAATTTCAAAAGTGTTCCTTAAAAAATTTAGTCCCCTAGCTAAATTCGTCTCAGGTACATTAGGAATGCGGTAGATTAGGGGTGTTAGTTTGGAATAGGGTGTTCGGCTAAGGGGTGCCCAATGGACTCCTGGGTGTATTCGAATATTTTGTACTGATAGCACCTTACCTACGGTGAGTAGACACAAGAGATGGATCCAAATCGCCATCTGAAAGAGTAATTGCGGGAAAAAATTAATTTTCTAACAATACTTCCTCGTACTGTACCAAACGGGGCCTAACTTTTACTACAAGTCTATTGGAAGGAAAAATCAGGCTGAAACGGAAGCTGAAACTGTATTTCTGATATACTTTATCCATGAAGCGTTTTAACTTTCGGTAGGTTACATATAGCCAGATTCTAAAGGTGAAGATAGAAAAGGAACGTAGGAATTTCTGTGTGCAAAAATTGATAAAAAGTTTGCGTATATTCAATGGGAAGATAGCCTTTCGTAATTTTAGTGGTATCCTGGAGAAAATGGTGTCCCATAGTTTTTGTTCCCAGGTGTGTATTAAGTGATTCACTTCGCTGGGAATCTTGAAGGAAGACATAAGTTCTATGATAAAAATATACTGATAGTGCCGCGTATAGATTTTCTGCATATAATAGAACGATTTATACTCGTAATACATTCAGTACATGTTGCCAGATGTAAACATCGTATGGTAACGATCTGTAGTTCGTTTTGTAAGCACACCTTACATAGAATGGAGAAGTTATCTGAACTCAAGTTAGGTGCTTCTGGATTGGTACTTACAGGTGGCATCGCTAGTAGAGCTTCTGTATCTGGTTCGCTGGAGTCGTGCTAGGCGTTTCACTGGTCTGCAATAAGACATGGTAACAGTTTTGGGACCACTTTCTATGTTCTAGTATCGGTCGGTCGGTCTCTCTCCAATCACATAAAACTAGACCACAGTGGTAACAGGTAGTTCTATCTCCAATCTTTAAATAGAAAAATCCGGCTTTAATAAGCTCGACTGGGGTCTGTTTCAGAGCTTTTGGCCAACAATCAAAAGAGTTTAATCGGGCCGCCATAGTAGAGTATTGTATATACTTTGGTGGGCGCCATGGAAGGGCGAAAAATGAATCTAGAATTTGTTTAGTTTCATCATCAATTGTGTTTTGATTTGCCGTGGTTAGAGGCGTTAAGTTCCCGCCCGTAATGTCTTGTGATTCTCGTTCGGGGAGAGAGAACGGTCTTAATGACATCATAGTACTTCCTATGGTATCATAGTTGGTGTTGAATGGGGTGGTCCTGGGTTCGATTGGAATATTGCAACATCGAAACCTCTAAGAAATGGACAAAAGGAAACCATCGTGTATGCTCGTGGTTTGCATTATCTCCCGGTACAAATTGGGCTAATTGGACGCTACAAAAATTGCATTCTACAGTGTCAGGGTCCCGAAGGAAAAAGAAACCCGATTTTGCTAGGGATTCTGCGCTTATAACGTTGTTTCGTCATCTAGTGAAAGTGGACAATCGTACTCTCTCATCATGTAAATTTAGTTCTATGCTCGCCATGTGTCGTGCAAGGAGTTATGTGGTATGGTACAGAGGTATAAAATACACTTAGATAATATTGCGCTAAAGACCAAGTAACTGTTTTATATTATACACATATATAATCTAAACATATATATAATAAAATGACAAATATATACAGGTATAATGCATAAGTCCAAAGCTAAAACAAGGCGTAGTTGGTGATGCGTAGCTTATATATGTAAAGCGTAAAGTGATGTACGCTATTATGTACAGCAATAAGGAAGAGAAAAAATGGAGAAAACAAAAATCCACTTACTGAACGGGGGAAGCAAACTAAAACGGACCTGGTGGGGAGAAAAGGAAAAGAAAAATAGAGGGTGGTAAGTAGTTCGGCTAGTCTGTAGGCTTTACTATCCCGACCAAGAAAAAATCTAAGAAAGGCTATTGGAAGGTTCCTCAAAAAGGACTGAAGGAAGCTCATTTTGTTGTATCTTTCGCTCATATAAATAGAGTTCGTTAAGGACCCAGTCATACGAATGAAAAAGATGTGTCACTGCACATCCCGGGTGATTAATACAGTGATGAGGCTACAGGCGGCATTCCCAAACGGAAGAAGTTTGGGTCTATATCCGTGGGATACCCAACTTGGTTAAATCAACGACTGGGTGAAACGGGAAGGTACCCTGAAGGAGATGGTAAGCTTCTCGTCCGCGACAATAAATGGGGCAGGCTATTGGGAGCTTGTTTAAGAAATCACTCATCATTTCCTCGTAGTATAGATCACCGGATTTAGGGGGGATATCAGTATATAGATGAAAGACTGAAGAGGCAAGGGCAGCAGAGGGATGCAGCAGTTGCAAAGAAAAGGGTGGATTCAAGATAGCTTGCTCGATTGAGGAAGGTTGCAACTGCATGATCTGGTCATGGTCAATAATAGTGAACGCAACCTCTCTAGCTATATACAAGGCTTGTGAAATGGAAAAACCTGAAATTTCGATTACCACCGAGGGAGAATATGCTCGTCCGAGGAGGGTGGTGGATTCAAGAGTCCTGGGCGTACTGGAAGTAGACGTAGTGGTTGCCATGATGAAGTTCCTAAGGGAAATTAAAGAGGTAAGTAATGTAGAAGTGCAGGTGCTTAGATAAACGAAAAGAAAGCAATTTAAAACAAATGGAGAGAAAGGGGGTAAACAAAGAGAAATAAGAATAATAAACTGGAGTGGACGTTATTTCAGCAGCCGTCCCGAGTGGCAAAAGGAGAAACGTGTTCGATGGCTGTCTAGCGGGAACGTTAAATAAAAACTATTTTCCTCCTGGATGTGGTTTTCCTTTTTGGCGAGTTCTGATGAAAATTTAAACTGGGTATTGCGGAAAGCCGTGTAACGAAGTAGACGCCGAAGTAGTTTCCTGTGGAGTGAGGTTGGTCGAACTGTATTGTTAAACTTACAATGAAAGGTGTCTGCGGCTGCGAGTGACGCTAGTGATAGTGAGTTAATTAGGGGTCAGGAGGTTAGTGAACAGCAATGGCGTGAGCAGCGTGGGTGGAACATGACGTGGCTGTATTTGGGGTCGGTATATCCTTCTTGTAGGCTCTCGATCCCAGGGAAGACGACTCCGAATGACTGCGGAACGCCATCTTCGGAGCTGGTAAGTACCCTGTTTTGCCTATTTGTGTTTTATATATATATATATAAAGTGTGTTAGACAAAAAGAAATATATCAACGGCAACATTCCGTGAAAAATATGAATATGTGACTCTAAACTCTAAATTTTGTAACTGACGTATAATAAAATGTATATATGAGATGTATATATATAATCAAAACAACAATCATAGATTAAAACATATTAACAAAAAGTTGACTAAGACTAGGATAATAAAAAAAAACTTATAACTAAGACAAAGAAATGAATAGAAAGAAAATACAAGATACTGTAATAAAAACATGATAAGCAGAGAATATACTAGAAAACATTATAAAAACCAAGATTAGCCCCTTATTCTTAGAAGAGTGTGAGATTCACCATTGTATTGTTTACCGACTGATTAGTGCTCGGTACTGGTGGACGGGACCCTCTTTTTGTCAGAAAATCGTACTTGTTTTCTATTGGATGCGTAGTCGGGCTTAGGTTGTGGTTGGACCTTGTAATATGCAGAGGGTAGGGCCCTGGGGGAGACTGCATGACCTTTATTCTTATTATTTTGTGGAGCCCGCCTGAACTGTGGTTGGGTTTTGGTTTTACAAAAATATTGGATATGTCCCTTCCGTCCGCAAAGATAACATATTCTGGTATCTCTGCGAGGACTTTGGGTTCGCAAAGTTAAAGATTGAAAGCTTCGTTGCATATTAGTTGCGAAATTTCTGGGTGTTCGTTGAGGTAACCCGGCTTGCAGGTTTGTACCCTCTTTAGTGTTAGTTGCTGTAAGCAACCGTACTGCACGTTGGCGAGCCTGAATTTTAGATTTTTCATAGATGTCCATGAGTTTTTTGGAAAGCTCGTGGCTGGTGCAGTTATGTTGCACGATATATTCTAACGCTTCGGGACTAAGACCATTACATAAATGATGAAAAATATCAGTAGCTGACATTTCGGGGTTTACGCGTTGGGAGAGTTTTAAAATAGCAAAGTAAAATTGAGTGTAGGTCTCATCTTCCCGCTTGAGACGGTTGTTCAATGCAAAATATGGATCACTAAGGCTGTCACTAGTCCCGAAAGATTCACGTAGTAATGAAACTGCGTCATCGAAAGTCTCGCATGCCTCGAGCTCATCAGAATGGGTATCGTAAAATTCGGCAGCACTACCATCGAGATAGGCGACCAGATAAGCAATCTTCTTCTTGTCCCATTCTAAAATTTTGGCTGCTACTTCATAATTGCGAAGAAAAGCGTCCAATGAGTCATGACGACTTCCTGAATATTTTTTAATCTCAACATTAGGAACCTTCGTTGAGGTTACTGGAGGCGAAGGAGGAGGGGGGTTACTCTGATCAGGCATGGTACTAGGTTTCGGGCACTGCTGTGTGTCAACCCACTGTGACCGTGTATACACCGACATACAACGTGAAAGAAAGCACAAGTAAAGATGAAAGCGAATGCTATGAGTTTTAATCACCTGTGTCTCTCCTCTATTTCTCTCCTTGTTACTAGTCCTTGTTTTCGATTCTGAAATCGAAAATGAAAAGTAAATACTAGGTAACTTTTTTTTCAGACAGAATTAATTGGACAGTACTACTTTGGAAATTTGAAACGCGGTTAATTTCTTTCTGTATCGCATACTTATTGCACTGTTTCATTTTCTTTCATCTTCCCTTGCCTCTTCGGGGGAGGAAATGAAAGGGGGATTTCCTTTCCAAAAGGACCTTTTCTTCATCACACTATGGCCAGATAATTTCCCTTTCATTGACCACGATCCAGCATAAGGCTACATTCAGTGAAAATAGTGCTGTCTGGAAATAGAGATCTTACTGTATTTTTTTTGTTCGAGGATTCTACCGTGGCGATGAACATTCAAGATTTATCTAAATTTATGACTCATTGACTGTACTGTGAGTGGTTGTGGTGCTGGTGGTGTTACTACTTCCAAATGTTGTGCACCGGATCTATGAGTTGATTCTATAACAACATTAATATGGTCATTATTATTATTATTATTATGATTAATGTTATTAATCGTGTCAACTCTTTCATTCTTCATTCACACTTGATTCGGGCTAAATTCGCAGTCGCACTTCAGACGCACTGGTAATTTATTTAATTATGTTTATTGTAAAGTCTTGTTGTCCCGCTCGGAAAATTTTGAGGACAAAAAAGTAAAATAAGACGTTTCCTGTGCTATATATACACTATGTATGGACGAATGTATGTGCGTTTCAGAGTGAAATGTAACAGTGTCTGCATTAATCAGGCAGGAAACGTTTGTGGTTACTGTGGTATACAGACGGAAAATAGAACTGAAGAGAAATATACTAGCTGATAAATCTCGAGTCGGAGAATGTAGTTGCAGGAAGCTTTATTTTGCGTTCTTAGCTATATTTTGTTATTTATATTATATACTAGGGAAATGCTTCTCTCTTGGGAAGAATTTCCATTCCTTTTTACTTATACATGCATGATGTGTCTTTCCTGCAGCGGAAAAGAGGAAGTTACTGCTTTTGTGAGGGAGCAGCATGAGGAGGATAATAACGTTTTACCCCCTCGGCATTCACTACAAATATTGTCCTTTTACCGTCAAGTTGCTGAATCTTGCAAACGTTATTTGAATTGACTTTAAGTAGTCTGTAGGGACCAATGTATCGTGGGCTAAGCTTCGGTGATATTCCTACCTTACGAGCAAAATTACGAACTAAAACTAGATCACCCTTTCTGACTCCGACGGGTCTACGTGTTTTATCGCGACGTAACTTCATTTTTGCTCTGTTTCGCTCTATATTTTGCAAAGCTAACTTACGTATCATTCGTAATCGTTTTTGGTACTCTGCAGAAAATGGTGTGGAGAAGTTTTGTGGTATATCAAGGGAAATTGGCGTCTTTCCCGAAAATAATCTTAAAAGCAGAGTCCTTATGCCCTTCCGGTACAGCCACGTTCCAGGCAAAGGTATCTAAAGATAAATATGTTGCCCATTGCTTTGTCATTTTGTACGTACTTTGTAAGGAAGTTGGCAATACGACCGTTCAACACTTCGACTCTACTATTAGTGGCTGGTCTATAAGCGCAAGTGAATTTATGTTTTATTTGTAACATGTCCATGATATCTTGCATAAGTTGTGAACGGAAGTCTGGTGCTCTATCACTGATAAAAGATTACAGGGTCCATACACAGTGATACCACGGTCGACGATAGCTCGGGCAACGGTTTTCGATCTAATGTTCCTAAGACGAACCGTAACTACCCATCCGGATAAAAATTCAACTAAAACGAGTATGTAGGAATAGGAATTACTAGTATTTACTGGGCCCAGATATCAAAGAACCAAGTGTCAAATAATCCAATCACTTTGATAGGTCTGGTGTACCCTTGAGGACGTCGACGGTCTATATTATTGCGCTGACAGGCGTCACATTTTGAAACGAATTCTTTTACTTGCCTTCCTAAATAAGGAAAATAATAGCGGGCGTTTATTTTAGCAAATGTTCTGGTGTACCCACAATGTCCTCCCAGTAAAGGACTGGTATGTTCTTCCTCCAGAATTTCTGGTACCATTGATTGTGGTATTGCTAGTTTCAGCTCCTTGCCGTCCCGCCTATATAGTATGTTGTTTCGAAGTTCGTATGGCCTCACCTCGTTGTAGTTGAATCCGTTGACATTAAAGTTAAAATCCGTTTAAAATATGGGTCATTGTGTTGTTCTCGTGATACTCGCTGCTCGTATGGGATGGAGAGATGTAGTACAGAGGCACAAAATGGCTCTTCCTCGTCATCATATTTTGATTTTAGTTCGCCGTCTGCTAACGGACATCTTGACAACATCTCTGCTAAAGAATTCTTGATGCCCTTGATATGGACTATATCAAAATTGTAGGGTTGTAATCTGAGTGCTATTTTCATCAAACGCGAGTTGAGAGAGCTTGACGTTTTCAAAAAAGGAAGCGGCCATTGAATCGATATGAAGTTTGAACTTCTGGTCGCTAAGATAAAAATGATAGAACAATATAACTTTGCATGCAGCGACCGCTTCGAGTTCTACAATAGAAACACGGGCTTCAGATGGTGTTAGGGCCTTTGAAAAATAAGCAACGGCGCATTTCTCCGTTTTTTTGTATTGCGAGGACTCCACCAATTCCTTTATAACTGGCATCTGTGAAAACGTGTATGTATGCGTACGGGTTGAAATGAGCTAGCACCGTTAATTTTTCCTTTAGTGTATCAAGCGCTTTACGGTGTTCATCGTCGAAATGAAACAGTTCCTTTTTTGTGAGATCCGTGAGTGGTTTCGCGATTTGTGCGAAGTGGGGGATAAAATTTCTGACAAAATTACAGCTACCGAGGAAGGAGCGTACTTCCTTAAGGCGTGTAGGGTAGGGGAGTTTCACTATGGCTTTCGTTTTCTCTGGGTCAACGCTTATCCCTTCTCTGCTTACTACGTAACCGAGTATAGGACATGAGGTCTGGTAAAACCGTGATTTAAGTGCATTTATTTTGAGGTTAGCTTCCCTCAGTCTGGTGAACACCAAGTGTAATCGTTCAGTCATTTCGGAGACACTTTTACCCCAGACTACTATATCATCAACGTAGGGGATTAAAATTCTCCATTTTAACCCTGCAATAACACTCGATATAGGATTGGAAAGCGATCGGGCTAACGGACACCAAAAGGTAAACAATTTGATTCATATTTACCGGCAGAGCAGGTAAAAGCAGTAAGGTGTTTGTCCTGTTCTCGCAAGGGTAATTGATGAAATCCGCTTTTTAAGTCGATAATAGATATGTATTAGGCTCCGTTGAGATAGGATAACAGCTCATCGATCCTTGGAAAGGCGGCTTGATTTGGGCGTAACAAAAGGTTTAACTTCCGGTAGTCAATGCACATTCGAGGCTCATCAGTATCCTTCTTGGGTACCATTACGACCGGACTGCTGTACGGAGAGCGCGAGGGTCGGATCAGTCCTTGCCGTAATAATTTTTGTATTTGTTGTTCTATTTGAATCTTTTGTTTAGGTGTTTCGCGATGGGGGGGAGAAGAGACCGGAATTTGAAATAATGTCTCCAAGGGATACTCAAATCCTTTAGCTACGGACAGGTCCGAAGTAGACCATGCCATAGTATCTTGATATCCTTTCAATAACTCAAAAGCTTGTTTCGCTGTCTGTGAGATCATTTCCCACATGCAGTTCTTTTTCAAGATCGTGTTCAATTTTAGGTTCAAAATCTTTGTATAAGCCATCCGGAAGAAAACTAGAGAGGTGGGGTTGAGAAGAATCACATTCTTTACCAGAGTGTATGTTTTCGTTTAGAAATTGGAGTCTAAATAGTGCTGGGTGATTAACTGTTATGCGTGGCCAGGGCACTTTTGTAGCTTTTGTACATTTTTTCGTCTTCGGCTTCCGATTGTTCTTTGTACTTGATGTTTTCCTTGGGCTTGTATAAGGAGAACAATTTTGAACTTTTTCTAAGTTGACTCGTCCTAAAAGTACCCTTATGTATGTGCAAGGATCGTTTTCCTTGATTCAGAATGGGTAAGTGAAACTTCCCATGGTGTATGTTTACTAAACCGGTAACTATAAAGTAAGGTTCAAGTTTTCGAAATTTGGGGAGTAGTTTCGCCTTGTATTTGCCATTAAAATGGGGAGGCTTAAGGCTTAAATTTTCGAAATCGCCTGGTGAGATAGAAAATGGTTGAGATGTCCGAATGTTTATGTAGGGTCGGCGATCGTTTTCGGAGACCTGATATGGGTTTCCTTCCTTTCGTTCCGGTATAATGTTCAGTCTTGTATGCGGTAAGGGTTTTCTGTGGGATGTTGAATTCGAGTTGGGAATACGTGGAAGTAATATTATGGGTATATCGTTCTGTTGAACCAAATTGCGGGGTTGGTGGGTAGTTGATGATCCACTACGTATGTCGTAGGTCAACGGTTCTAGCGTCATTCGAACAGGATGCTTTCGTTTGTACTGATATTTGTTCGAGTTAAAATAAATACGAGTCTCAAATTCATCTTGTAGATTTTTCAAATCTACCCAAATGGGACTGAGGGCTTTTACATATCGATTCACAAAATCCATTCCAAGGATTACATCATAAGAAGAAGGAGGGCCCTTGAGTAAAGCTACATTCACTGATACAAGTCAACTGACTTCCGGTATCAATAATGGCGGTTTTTATAGTATTGTAGATCTTAACAGTCACTCTGGTAGTTGGGCGGCGCCAAATGTTTGTTGTTGCGGAAGTCTATAATGTAATGTGAAATTTTGTTTACGAGCTACTTGGATGTTGCTTGAAGTAGGACTATCGGATGTGCTTGCTGCAACCGCAGGTTTCCATGCTTCATTCTGTGTTATGTTTGAAACTGAATTTCCGTCAGCTGTGTCCGCTGTCCTTTGATAAGTAGGATTACGGTGTGCTAAAACGGATTCAGCTTTAATTTCTGCATATTCTAAATTTGATAAAATTCTTACGGTGTCCTTCCAAGTAGAGGGGTTGGCCAAAACTAGGTTTTTCACGTATTTGGGATGAATGACATTTTGAACATGAAAGATGAGTTCGGCATCTGTGATTTCTGGTCTAACTTTTTTCCAATCGTAAAAGAGCTTTTGTAGGAATTGTTGTATTCTTTCGTCTGGTTCTTGCGTTCTGTCTTTTAAAGAATATAAAAGTGAAGTTTTATATTGGTGTCCCGGAAATGTGGCTAAAAGTTCTTCTCTCAGCTGAGAGAAGGAAAAGTCAGTAGTTTGTTCTAGGTAAAAGAAATACCAAGTCAGTGCGGTATCTCGCAAGCATGCACCGATCCGTTCGGCTCGTTGAGTATCCGTCCAATTATAGATTCGCGAAGCAAGTTCGTAGCGTTTTAAAAATGTTTCGGCTGACTCGTCATGTTTCCCATGGAATAGTGGCCATTGTACATCAGGAACATTAGATGCAACGAGTGCTTGCGCATAGCTCTGTGTATTAACCTGCCGGGTTGGGCACCTACTACTAGCATTATGGACTGGTACCGGTTCATCTGGTGGACTTGCAAATTCAGTCGCGGGTGCTACTGTCGAGGGTTGTATCGGGGGAACATGATGCTTTTCTACATCTTTAGTCACAGGATCGTTTGTCGGTTCCGTTGTCGGAGCGGCCTGTTGAGGGTTAGGGTTTAAGGTGGTTTCTATCTTAGTGGCATACGGTGTTGCCGTTATTAATGGGGATATCGGTTTTACTAATATGCCAGTGCAAACTGCCGGCGTCGGTTGGTGTATAGAAGCTGACGACTCGGTCTTTGATAGCATTCGGGAAAGTCTTGGAAGCGGCTTTGGTGGTACTCGCGTTTCCTCTATTTTAGGTTCATGTTTAAAAGCTGATGCTAGTACCTTGCCCATATCTTGTACGATAGATATGTCTGTGGTCGGTACTGGTAGTGGGTTGAGTCGTACCATACTTTTATGTGTTTCTCCAGGATATCTAAAACCTTGGGCAGGTAAAGATTGACTTGTTCACAAGGAAAGACAGGTTTATAGTTCGCTGGGTCACAGGGTGATGTTTGGGTTCCCTGACTAACACGAAAGTAATCGTAACTTGGCATACTGTAAGGTCGCTGTTGGCTTATCGCATCCGTTGATGTACCTTTTGTAGATACATCGTTTCGGTGTTCCTGTTTTACAGTTAACTGTTCGCAGATGGGTAAATCGCATAGCAATTTCGGGGTAGAAGCTCCTACAAGATTAGGCCTATCCTCATATTGATCCGGAACTGGGGGACTGTTTTCCCAATGGTAATGTTTGTTCGGCAAACCTAGATAACTGGTATCATCAGAGAATTGGTCGAAGTCGCATTGAGTGGACTGACTAGCATAATTTATACATGGGTACGATGCACTACAGTGAGGTGGCCTTGTTTTCCTTCGTGTAGAGTTTGAGTTTCCCGAGTTGTCTTATTAACTTTCTTTTTTCCGAATTTAAGTTTTCCCAAACGAAACGGCATGATGATTGGGTATGTATATAGGTGTGTGTGTGTGTGGGTGGGAAACGAAGAAAAAAGTCACTCGCGAAGAAAAATAACTTTGTACTAAAATATTGTGTTTTTGTATCGAAGACACATAACACGTTCACGTTGGGGATCGCGCACTTTACAGTATACTTAAACTAACTTAATATTAACAACTTCTCTCTATCAAGTTCAAGCATTTACTCTCCATTTCGATTATAAGGTTGGATGGTAAGCAAGAAACGTAGGCACATTAGCCCGGAGCAACCGAAACAAAAGATGCAAAGTAGGGAACGTAAAAGGTAAGCAAAAGCAAGAAGTAACTACGGAAATCGAAACCGGATGCCTCCACCACATGATACGTCCACTCAGGTGTTATTTCTGAATTGATCTTATAGACACCTGAGCAGCGTATACTGTTTTAATAAAACTGGACTCGTTTTAGAGTCAACTGTAGAAGTGGTTTCGTATATGTAGTTGGGAACGTAGAATTGATGTACATCGGCTAGGTGTGCCGACCAGTTACTACTGCCTTGCTATTTTCCTGTAAGAGAAGTGCAACTTTTGGAATTGGGAACTTAAATAGCTAATACTCGGACTTCAGACTTTTTAAATTGAAAGATAAAATGAAATTTATTTACATATTAAAAGTTGAATACATTATTCTGTATATGAAATGAAAGGCAAACTAAATCTATCACCGGTATTAACTATGCAACAAATTCTCAGCAAGCGGTTTTAAGTCCGAAATGTTATACCCGATAAGTCGGATGATAGAACTTCATCCTAGAAATTCAGGGAGTAGAGAGTAAGAGCTGTAACGGTGTGGGAGCTATTGTTCTCGGCTTACCTTACAGAATGGACGATGTTACTGCACTGTAGCCTGGTAGCGAAATTCTCGTGTTTAAGGGCAAACAAAGCCTTCATATATGTTGGCATATCATGCTTGACCTTATAAAATTTGACGCAAATCTAGAATTTCTATCGCTATGTGTTGAGGCCGAGAGTATAGAGTGGGGGGAGAACTGCAGTATTCACGTCAATCGACGATTCCCTTGATGGTTTTGGTTCAGATTGCGCAACTGAATTTTCTAATTCTTAAAGGTTAAAGAGCGCTTTCCACACCACTGAAGCATAATGATGTTCTTTTTATGTTCTGGCTTCTCATAAGCAAGAATATTATTTTGATTTTTAAATGGTATTTCCTTTCAAGAGTTCTTATTTCTCCATATGAGAAATAGTAAATAAAGAACCATATTCATATTCTTCTTCTGGGAAGGAAGGAAAGATACTAGGCCTCTACATAGCGATTAGATCAAAGATAATGCATATTATTGATTTAAATTAGGTTTGCTAAAACTGTGGGTAACAATATTTTAAAATCAAATATTTCATATTGAAATTGAAATCAACAATGTTAATAACTTTGTAAATGCTTAAAACATGCAAAGAAAATAAAATCTTTAAACCGCACATCAACAATATTTCGTGCATTATTCTATTCATATCACACTTTTGTTTTACTTAAATTAATTTAAGTCCTATTTCGAATTCTTATTACTTAACTCTTCCATTCTGGTGTATAGTTCTAATGCACTTGAAACAAATATATTTATATGATCAGTGAATCATAGGTGATTAAGCTATTCGCCAATATTTTTTATTCCAACCTCAGCCTATTTTAAATTTTGGAACACTTCTTCCATAACAGCAGAAAGTAGTTTTGGATAGATTGAATTTCCTTGCCTTTTCCTCTTTTTCAAGCTTGAATTTTTCATTCTCCCGATGTAGCCTAATCTAATGACAGATGTGGCAGTCGAGTATATGTTCCGTAGTAATTTAATGTATGCACCTTGGATGCCTTGTTCAAGTGATTTAAGTGAAGGCCCATTTACAGCCTTCACATTTTTAACTTGTTATTCTAAATACTCTATATATCTTTAGTTTTACCACTATTTTATGTTTCTGAAGACACTTTACATCTTCAGCTTTTATATGATTGTGTTATTTTAGTTAATTAACAGCTATGTTTAGACGTGACAAAGATAAGGGGCTTCCCACGTATCGGGAAGAGCGTAAGCCATAGTGCTGTTACCGCCCATACAATTCATTTTATCTTATCAAGTGATTTAAGTACTGCTATCAAATAGAAGGCTTTTTTTCCTAGACACAGGGGAAGTTTTTATCCATTAGTGTTTCCGTGAGCTCAGTCAAAACTTCTACATGATCCATTATACTAAATTCACCACGAAATCTGATTTGTTCCTTTCCCTGGTTAAAAAAGTTTCGTTCAATAAGATTTAGAATAATTTTGGACTGGTGAACATTTTTATAAAGCTGACAATAAACTAATTGGTCTATTATTGCCGACGCTCTCTTTGTCCCCTTTCTTGTGCAACAAAATAATAATGGCGTTATTCCAACTTGAGCATATTTCTCTCTTGATATTACTTTAGGTTATGCGTAAAGTTTTCCTTTCCATATCCTAGTCTCTTACAGTTTAACGAATCGATTCATTGACAAAGTATATTATAGTGGTACAGATTATATACCAACAGAGATTACATTAGTTTAGTTTAAGTTAACGGTTTGGTTACGTGAACAACTGGCGCATACTAAAGAAAACTCAATCTCTTTGTAACTATGGTGATATACACTGAAATATGGGTTCTGTACTATTGAACATATCTACTAAAGTAAGCTCATTCAAATAATGCAATCGAATCATCAGTTCAGTGTAGTACGATATATCTTTATCAAGGGAGTAGTATAGGTCAGCCGACTAATACTATCAGTATGTACTGTTTTCAGTTCACATAAACACATGATTTAGAATGATAACTCCCATTTACCATAAGTCGGCCCCGTGCAATGATACTGTCACAACTAGAAAAAGTTAGTTTTGAGAATATCGCAATTGAAAGTTTGGATGATTTTTTAGTTATATTGAAAAGCAAGAAAGAATGCTAACAGGATACTGCTTAAACAGTGTTATATTTCAAAGTTTTCTCTTGTTGATCAGCGTCATTAATGTGAAACTGTGTTAATATAAACTAGTGCCAGTATTGAGGACGGATACAGATATTTCACTAGGGTTGTGGAAAACTGACAATAGAGCTCTCACGTGGCTTGTACAAGAGATATGAGAGTGATATTGTCGGATAGAATGTAGTTTCAGGAGTCCGAATATGTAGATAACTCAAAATTTACAAATTTTGAGTTGTGACAGTATCATTGTTGGGGTGCGAAGTATTCTTTATTATCACAAAATGACATTCTGTCATTATCATCTGTCGTTCCTAGTAGATTCTTCTTCCAGAAGATCTTCCATGAATGTACAGTACACATCATTAGTTTCGTAGGCTCAATTACAAGTCGAAATAATTACATAATTTTTTTTGTCTTCAACAACGATAATCAACTTCCAATTTACCGCATTTCTAAAACAAGTGAAATATGAAATCATGTTGGCGCACCCAACAATTTCATACCACAACGCATGCATTCCAGGATATTGATGTTGAAATTTGGAAAATACTAAGGGAAAAGATTGTAGCTGTAACATTAAAATAATGTTAAAGCTCCGATCATTATGTCTTTAGTATGCGTCGGGCTATTTGGCACCCTTTCGAAACTGGATAATCAACTCGAACTAACCTAATCTAACCTGTTTTCGTATACAATATGTATCACTGTTATACAGTAAAACCTGTCTAACGTACTGTTCGGTGTCCAAAGGGCAGGGGGGAGAGGGGGATTATGCCATATCTCTCATAATAGTTTCGTGTTGGTGGAGTGTCCAAATTGAGTTGTTTCAGTGTATATTATTATAATTAGCTGATTCGTTAATTTGTGCATCGCATCGGATGCAAGAAAGGATGCCCGACGCAGGTAAAATAATCTCCTTCAGTCTTCGTTAGATTGCTCACAGACGACCCGAATGTAATACAGATGCTTAAATTCTATGTAGTTTGCAACAACAAAGAACGTATTTTAATCGGTATATTTTTGGTTATTACACAACCCGAAATTTAGAAATCAATCTTTCGGGGCTTTCTCTATGATTTTAATGCAGTACGATTATTCGGAGAAAATATTAACGTTTGGGATACATTTTGTTGTATTTAGCTGACTTAGCCGTAATTTTAATTTTATCTCAACTAATGTTCGCTGACGCTTTTAAGGTATCTTCCTACCGTGAAAGTTACTACCGGTATAACCCTTTCTTTCCGCTTCCTTCTATAACTCAGAAAGGCGTTTTATACCAGCTACACCCAAGAGATTCTGGATAAACACAGAAATAATCCATGCATACCTGTAGTAATGCGGATCTTTTGGGGATGGAATGAAGTTAGCCACATACTCTATTTTCCCCCAAAATGTGATCTCTTTCCTTGGCACGCAATATAGCAAGCGTAACGTTTTGAAATACAATGTAATAATTCTTGTACTATTTGAAAAATGGAATAAGAACCTATTTTATGTGTGATTATCTAGTACTCTTGCTACTTGACACCTGTTACAGAAGATTACATGTACATTTATGTAGGAAAGTATGTGTATTTTCTTCAGCTACCCTTAATTCGGCTGCATGAATCATTTCAGTTATGATTTACGATTGATTGAAATTATCGGAATAATATATGTACGGAACATGCACTAAAGTATTTCGAGATTTGAAAGTTGAAGTATCTAATCTAACTGAGTGCATACAAAAGGTAAACGAACAAATGCCAATTCTCCGGAAATAAATTTTAGAAAACGTTACCTGACAGCACAAATCAGTTGTATGCAGAAGTTGGGTAGATAGTTTCCCGGATTAGAAATCTCTCCTTGGAACAGTGATGGCGGATCGGGTGTTTGAATCAAACGAATTATTAAGTTTAATTAAAGACGACCTTAAATGATTATTTTTACTGACGAAACCTAGTCTAACCTAAGACGCATTGTTTTTGACGATCCGGAGCAGTTGTCCCGTGTCCAGCCTGAGTTCCATTCCCCATCAATACAGTGATCAACTTTCGTGCATGTTGCAACTCGCTTCAAACGTACAGAATGCTTTTATAAAGAGTAACAGCAGTATGATATGAAGAGGCGACTAACCAACACTCAATGAGGATGTGATTATTATGTTGTAGTACTCTATAATCCCGTACTCATTGACTGCGTAGTACTAATCAAATTCTGTGGCACTAAGTCTTTTATGTGTGTTGTACAACTTGTTCCTTATGTGCAAGCAAGCGGAAATTATTGCCAGTCTTAACAGTCACGCCGCCCATCGTGACAGGTTTTCTTCAGTCATACCAGGCAAATGTCGAAATGGTACCTACTAACTAGACCTTGGACAACTATCTTTCAACATCCTCTTCCCCACCCTATCCTAGCCTGAGATGCGTAAAAGCCGTATTAAAAAACTCACATATATTCTCTATCTTCAGAAGACGAAAAAAAGGGGGGTAACAAACTTAATATGTAGTACATTCAGTGGCGCTATTTAGAAAGCATTGGAGAGGACAGTTTACTCTCCAATAATGGAAGTTATCAATATCACTTAAGCAAAATATTGTAACGTTCCAAGTGCTCAGCACGTGTCGCTCGTAATCAAAATATAAACAAGATAGTAGTGTGTACTACGTGTGTGATACGAGTGTTACAACACAAACAATCAAGGGAAACGTAAACAGCGCAGACGACAAATTGAGTTTCATCAAGAAGCCACCGATACGAAGGAGGAGTTAGCAACATCAGCAAATTTGGATCTATAAAACACCGATACACCAATGTAAACCATCACTTCCCCGGGTGATCACTTCTCTCCTCTTTGCTAGTACTCAGTTGCTTCGGACTGGTACACTCCTTCAAACCTGTACACTCAGTTGCTGTCGGACAGGTGGGCTACCTAATTGAACCTGTGCTCAGTTGCTGCGGACTGGCACAAAATCCGGTACTCAGTTGCTGATGGACTGGTACCTTCCTTTTAGCATTCAGTTGCTGCGGACTGGTGTTATACCAAATCCTTCTCTCTTCTACGAGGTCTACACCCAAGAAGAAGAAGCCAGAAAAGTTATAACTTTTCAGTTTGTATAATTACTTTGGTACGGGCGACTCTTTTTATTAATCAAAAGAACTTATATTAGTTTTATAATAAAACTGGTGATGGGCAAAACTCATACCCCGTGTATCTTTGTCTCTACCTATATTTCCACAAACAACAGGGTGTTCCCAAAGGAACATTACGATATGGTTATGAAATAAAGGTCGTTGATCTAAGAACGTGAGGTCCGAACCACACTCGTGTTTGAATTTAAGTTTAATTTAGACTTAGGTTTGAATCTGAAAGAAAGTGCATGTGCAGAGACTAGCATGCCATACCACTTGCAGCTAAAGTGGACCCTCATGTTAGCTCCACAGCAGATGAATTACAGGACTTCACCACATACTTCTAATTGCTAGTTTTCGAAGCAGATTGACTTGACACTCATAGCACAGCAGTGTCTACATGTTCAATCGTACATGACCTTAGTGAAGTTAATGAACATCTAAGTTCTTTGCACAACTTAATAACCAACCAATTAGTTTCGCTAGTTAGGAATAAGATGTTCACATTAATCTCAGTTTAGAATACTTTGCCTCATTTACTTTTATATGTAATATACGCTAAGATTCATGGGAAATGGTTGATCTACTTCCAAAAAGTTGCATTATCCGTAAAAATGAATAAACATTTACGTCACAAACAAAGCATATTGATAGTTTATATTAAGTCTGCATAGAACACTAAAGCGATATTACTATATTACGCAACTTTAATTTACGGAACTTACAAAATTTCACATCTACTATTTTCTGTGAATCTGAGTATATAACACCTTTTATTGAGTGGCTAGGTTTATATGGCCGCTACAGGTGTAGGGCATGCCGTTCCTCGGTTAGCACTACCTAGAGGAGAGGATGAGGAAGATAGTGATCAGGACATGTTATAATTACTATCCCAGCATTCACCTGGTGATACTAAAAGAAAACTGAATTTCCTTCCAGTGCTGATTCAAAATCCGCGACTTTATCCACTATATCACGGGGGCCAAATTGCATTGGCTCACTTTTGAATTTACTAAGGGAATCTTTCTGATCAAGAGCAAGGAGCAGAAAAGCTTAAAATCTTACACTGTGTTTTACATTGCAGTGCATATATAATTAACTATTTGTTTAAAAAAGGGCATATGGTCACTAAGAAAAATTGGAAACTTGAAC
Source organism: Lepisma saccharinum (assembly GCA_022664845.1). Taxonomy (NCBI): domain Eukaryota; kingdom Metazoa; phylum Arthropoda; class Insecta; order Zygentoma; family Lepismatidae; genus Lepisma; species Lepisma saccharinum. The sequence continues at coordinate 46,595 of JAGDQP010004298.1, forward strand.
ATTATATACTTATCTGGCCGAGAGTAAGTGGTTATTAATAGCTCATTCAACTATAAATTTAACATAGCATATTAATACATTTCACTCCCATAGTAGTTAAATTTCAACGTCTCGTGTATTTTTTTAACGTATTTCTTTGTTGATTACAGGAATGAAAATAATGAACTGCTTTAAAGTGTCTTATAAATATTTCTTTACAGATGTGACAAGTTATATTCTGCACAGTGAACAACAAACTCGAAAGCCGATTCTTTAAGGACTCGGAAGATATTTAAAAGTTTAGCGAAATATATCGCATTAGAAACATAACAAGATGGCCGTCCAAGCAAGACAGAGTACGTGTGATATAGTTAGAAAGAAAGAGCCCAGGTAACCTTCTGTCTTATTTCCAGTTGTGTTATTTTGTCAAAATACAGTGTGTTTGCTAATATTAAGTAAATATATAAAATTATGTATCTAAAATAATTTCCTGAAGCAAGGTATTCTTATGAACGCAGGATGGACGAGAGGTTAGCGCGCTCGCTTTCTGTGCGCGTAGTCACGGGTTCAGCTCCCGACGGGATCTCTTGAACGAAGTGGTTCGTAGCGCACTTCACCAATACTGTAGGTCCCATTCTTAGAAGCTCATCATCTCGTTTCGGACGTTAATAACAACTCAATTAAGGTATTTGTATGTACGTACGCTTCGTATAAATAGCCTATTATTTTTAACCAGTTCGTATAGGTCGCCTAAAGTATACTTTATATATATACCCAGTGTTCTCAAAGTTAGCTTCCCGCTATTCCATAGTACGTAACTATTACATTAAAACATACAGAAATATCGTTCTTTTTCCTACGTCTTTTTATAATTTTTATCATTAAGATAAAAGAAAGCCGGAAGGGCAATTTAAGGTAAAACTAGAGATAACATAGGAAAGGGTACTTACAACATATTGTTCCAGTTGTAAACACGTAAGTAATACACGGATGAAAGAACTATATTTCGATTTCGATATAGGATAATAATTGTAATAGGCGGGGAACAATTATATAGAAAATTGGTAATAAATAAAATAAAATAAAATAAAATGTGGAGGAAATGAGAGAAGGAAAGATGGGAGTACTGGACGAGAACTGGATGCGGGGTGCAGTTAAGGCCGGGTTCATGGTTGGCGTAGAGGATACAGTTGTATATCTGCTCCTGTCTCTTCCTAATTGTTGCAGGTGAATCAGGATTTAGAATTTTCAGGATAATGACACGGAAGGTTTCGTGAAAGATGTTGTCCTGATGTGAAGTGTGTTCTGGTAAGAGGAGATCAGGTAATTGTCATTTGAAAGAGTAACGATGGTTGTTGATGCGGATGGTTAACGGTGTTTGGGTTTCTCCAATGTAGAAGGTAGAACATAGATTACAGCGTAGGCCAACGTGGTGGCTATGGGTGGAGGAAATTTTTTATGAGTGACGGGACGCTTGAAGGTTAGACTGGGATAAAAAATAAGATAGGTTCCGCAGCGCGGTTTATTAAATTTGCTACATTTGCGTGTAGGCTGAATACATCAAGTTCTGATCAGGATCATGTTGAAATTCGGGGAACTGCGATAACGCCGGCTGTGGGAGGGCGTCTTCATTCACGATTTGAGCACAAAAATGAAACCTTCAGGAACTCTAAACCCCATCTATGGACCAACTGTTTACGGATGAGGTGATTGGGATATCAAGGGTCGATGAGAGCTGAGGAGAGGGTACTGAAATAATTTTGAAGTAGGTCGTCAGAGGAGCAGATGCAGCTGGCCCGGACAGCAAGAGTTTATGGGAGGGATCGGCTGGTATGGTATGGATGGGAGCTATTGAAATGGAGATATTACATGCTGTTGGTAGATTTGATATGGACGCCAGTCTCATACGGCTGTTCTTGAGCCAGACATCCACATCTTGGAATATTATGTATCCCAGGAGAAGGAAGTGATATAATGGAAAAGGTTCAGTTGAGGTCTTGCAAGAATGTTTCCAGTGACTCTTGCCCCATGGATCCAGTTTAAGAAAATGTCATCCAGTTTAAGAAAATGTGGATTTGAAATATTGTATCTTCAGGCGTCCAATAAAATTGTTGGTGTAGAAGGAGCCATAAGTTGCCCATGTCTGTGCCCTTGATTTGCATATAATTAAGTTTTTTAAAGAAGTTTTTCATGGCAGGGACGCACTGGGCCAGCTACAACAGAAATGGCATGCTGGATTTACGAGGATTGGACCTGTGTCGAGGAAATGTTCAAGGGTGACGATATCATGGGTATTCAGTGACATCCGTCAATTTGAAAGTAAGATGGTGTCTGGTGGGAGCGGAACGGAGATAACATGTATTATGTAGAGGAAGTGGATGGTATTTTTGATATAGGAAGGGAGAGCCTGCATCAACATTTGGAGATGATAGTCAAGGAAGGCAGAGATTCTTTCAGTACGTGAGCCAATATTAGAAACAACGGGTCTGCCAGCGTTAACGGGTTTGAAGTTTTTCGAGAGTAGACCCTGGAATTGTTAGAACAGAGTTTGTAAAAATAGTGGATCATACCTAATGTGCAATAAACCCTCTGCAGAACCTATCCCATTTTTGATCCTAGTCTCACCTTCGAGCATCCAGTCATTCACAATACATACTCTTTCCGACACTCCGGCAGCTGCAGTTACTTCAACCTTATCTACTTCGTACGCTGTAAGCTATGTTCCGCCATCTACATTGGAAAACCATCCACGTCAACAACCATCGTTGTTCCACCAAATCTCAACTACCTTATCTTCCTATACCAGAGCACACTTCACATCACGATGGCACCTTTGATGAAACCTTCCATATCAGTATCCTGAAACTTCTCAATCTTGATTCACCTCCCAGATATAGGAAGAGATGGAAGCAGGCGTACATCCAGGGTTCGATTTCTGGCGGGGGATGTTTGGGATTTCCCTGGCTCTGTTTTCCTAAATATTCACGCAGTCGGGAATGCTATACGGCATAGGATCCTGTATTTTACACGTCTAGGAACTTCTTCCTCCGCTCTGAAAATTGACCAGACCAATGACTGCGTACACATTCCTATCCTCTCCACCAATCATGAAACAGTCTTTAACTGGCTGTAATTGCCCACAGCCCAGTGCTTCCATTCCTTCTTATTGGAAGAAGAGATAGAGATTGAAAAAAAAAAACGAGCGAGAACTCCATTCGGAATGGTCTCATTGGTTTGCCTGAGCAAGATCCAAATTGTCACTTAATCTTCCCAGTGACACTTTGGCGTCCGGTACGTCAACCACCTTCAACAACTACTATAAATAATAATATAAAAACAATAACTATACTTTGTCTTTTGAAAATTTAAAAATTAAATAAAAGCAATGGATTAGTTAATCTGTTTTTCTTTATAATTATGTTTTTTTCTTTAAATTGGTCCCTTTTTAATTAAATCATTAAAAGTTGTTTCTTTATGTTCATTGCATGAAAATAAGCGAGTTGCAAGAAATTTGCATTTTCTTGCCAGGGAGCAGTATATTCTAGAAAACATCAAAGTCACCTACCGTTAGTTTTGTGAACTCGCTGAGCACAACAATCGTAAAAAAAAAAATATTTGTTCACAAACTGATTAATTTATTATCTTTTATACGATTTTCTGATTTCTTCGTAAGTTCTGTGCTTCTGTGAGCAGAAAGTGTTGTATCAATGATGGTATATAGTATCCGTTCGTAAATTTATATTATAATTCATAATATTTGTAGATTCTAGTAATTAATTTTGCATGGAATTTGATATTAGAAATATTATATCAATAATTTTGATATTACAAATACATAGTCTATAATTATATGATATAGTTTAATAATAATTTCGTTTGATTCCATACCAATAAAGTTATGTCGAATTTTCATGTGGTGAGGTGAGACAGATAAGAGGAAGGTAACGTGTTAGTGAGTGTTTCATCTTGTACCCGGCTGGTAGTGGGTACCACAGTCAAGCGAAAACTCAGGTCAAAAATGCGAACCCCAAACAGCGTTATACAGGCCTGTGTGATGTACGAATTTAAACTTGAAACGAGCACTAGTGCAACGGGAAGAAAAATATACCAGCCATTCGGTACGGATGTGGTAAATAAGCGGACAGTACAATGGTTGCTTAACAAATTTAAGGACGGTGATGAATCCCTCCAGAATACATCACATACAGGACGTCCACAAGCTATAGACAACTGAAGGCTGGTATTGAGACAGATAATGGCCAAACATGTGAAGCATTCTGTTGCAGTGTGGAAACCATTCCACAACACCTCCATCAGCTTGGGAAACGGTATAAAATGTAACGATTGGTTCCTCATGGGTTGGGTGCGGCTCAAGAAGCGACACGTGTGCATGAAAAGCTGAAAACCGTGGAACCAGCGTTTGTGAATCGCAGAGGTGTCAATCTGTTACAGGGCAACGCGGAGCCACATGTTGCTAACGTAATTCATGACACCATTATCCGACTACTAATGCGTCTCCCATATTCTCCTGACATTGCACCTTCGGATTATCATTCTTTGTTAGACAATCATCTGCGAGGACAACGGTTCCAAACCTACGACATGGTGATACACGCACTGGACAACTTTGGTTCACGTTCTGCTGAGTTCTACTACTGTGGGATCCATAGACAGTCATTGCTACTGATTTAACTATTTTTGATTTTCCGGGTACATGTTACTTCATGTTATCGTGTTTGTCATTGTAGGGTCAAAATTTGACAAAACTTTATTAGTTGCCTTATATAATATCTTGAATTAATGTTATAGCAATCTATTTGTAAAGCATGTTTGTAAAGTCAAGAATGTATTTAATATGCAGACCTAGGAGTCAGACTTTTATTTACCTTTTAGTCTCTTCTTGTCAGAATAAGTCTAGTTTCTCTTCTTCTCTTCCCCCCCCCCCCTGGTGAAGAAATTAAAATTATGAAACAGGATTCTGGGATGTGCTGTTCTTTAAAAACGTATGTGATTTGTCTTATTATTAATGGTCAATATTTAACTTTTTTCCAGACGTTTCTTATGGTGAGAACCTTCTCAAAATGCTTTTCTGTGTGTGATTTTGGTTCTGAAACTACAGAGTGTCGGTTCTCTGAACCACAAATATCTTTAAATTAAATAAATAAAAGATAATTACTCTATGTTCCTGTATAATCAACATTAACTTCTCTACAGTTAAAAAAAAGTTCAGATAGGGTCATTCCAGCGCAAATCGCCTAGATTTAAAAAATCTTCCATGGTGACCTTATATTTGAATGATTTTCTATCTGCAAGTAATATGGGTCGAGTTACAAAGAAATGTAAAATAGTATCACTTTTGTAATCCTTTCCATTCCAGAGATATATGGGACAATATTTGATTAGGGAAGGAAATCATGTCCATTAAAAATATTCGTTATCTTTTATGTATATTGTTGCCACTTTTCCCCTTTCATACGTGCACCTTCATCTTATATGTTTATGTCGAATGGGATTTTCCTATTTGAATATTTTAATTATTTTAAATTTAAACTTTTATCACTTAAATGTCATTACCGTAACGTGTCCCAGCAACAAATTCTGGAAGTGCGTATTTATTCTCTTCACGGATTCCTTATGTCGGGAATTCCTTATAATAGAGGATACATAACTCTTTGTGATAATGATGTTTAATAAGCTATCGTTCTTCATTCCATTATTTAGAAAATGCTTGTCTTCGCCTTTGATCGTCATTACCGCAACAAGTTAATATTCGCATACTTAACATCTTCCTCTCTGACAACACTGATTGGGTGACAAGTAAATCACGATTTGGGGAGTTAGTTATGTCGACTGATCGCGCGGGATAACAGAGAAGCTGCATAATTAAAGAGTTATTCCAATGGTTTCTTCTGTGTTTGGACGAGTATACTTTGTAAATGTCATTTCCGCAACGCAAAGTTTGATATTAAAAGTTGGTTATTTCCAATGTAGAATTAGGATACATTTCAAATGCGATTTCTTCCAGTGTATTGGGTGAACTTCCAAAAAATGATGTGTTCCTTGATCCATGTTGCCATTTAAGAAAATTGAAGGGTTTGCCATAGACCGCAGAGAATGGGGATGCAATGTTAAATTTGTCACAGTAATTCGTCTCCGTCAAAACTTAAGTTGACATATTTCGGGATTTTTCAAACAAACCACTAGAGAACGAAATAACGGAAACTTTTCGTTGGACCAACAGGTTTCGTTGGGATATTATAATCGGGTTTTTAATATTAGAACGTTCACAATTTGTTGTAACTTTTAGTAATGAATTTCTATAATTGCCTCATGTCGTAGGAACAATAATTTTGTACTTTTATTATTTATCAACACCACTAAACTCTACTATGCATATTATGCACTTTTTTTTTTAAAGATATTTTAAATATATATTTTTAAAATAAAGATGGAATATTGGAACAATGTTAAAACTGCTCTTACTGAACCTCTGTTATACTCTTATGTAACAGGTAAAATTTTATTACTGTCGTTCATTGCCAACATCATTAAAGTAATCAGTATTTCATCAATAAGAGATATAACTTTTCTTTTTTTTTAAGTCTTTCGCGTATTTAACAAACTCTGTAACCAAACCTGGCCACAGAATTCATCATTCTTTTATCATATGAACTTGTGGGAGGAAAGTGTATGTCTTTGAGATATACCTACCAAAATTTCACGTCATTTTGATAATAATAACAGAAATTATACATTTATTTATTTAACTCTGCGATTTTAAATGACAGTCGCAAATATTAAATATCATGATTTTGGATCTTTCTTTGACATCATATATCTCTGGAATGGAGAGGAGTACAAAAGTGATATATGGGTCACGGTGGCTCAATTGGTAGAGCGCTCACATCTGGTACGTGGGGTCGTCGGATCGATCCCTTCTCATGCCATGTGGGCTTTGTGGTGGACAAACACCGTGTGCGTGGGTTTTCTCGGATTACTCCCGATTTCTCCCACTTTCTTCATTCCAACAATTCATCCCATCATCATCCATACGGCCTGAGCCATAGTTGCCTAAAGGCCTTAAAATAAATTCAAATTCAAATACAAAAGTGATATTTTACATTTTATTCTAACTTGACCCATAGAACGTGCGGAAAGAAAATCATTCAAAACTAGGAAGGTCGACCTGGAGGCATTGGGTGATATGAACTGGGAAGACCGAATTACAAAAAGAAATGAAATGCATATATTACTAAATGTAGTAATGGCATTGATGCAGTGTATCACTTTTGCCATTAAAATTACATTTTACTTCTCTTTCATTACACATTACATTACATAGCATTAATAGGGAATAAAGTATTTATTCTGTATAAATCTATTTTATGCTTAACGGAAAGGAAATTATTTAAATTTGAAGGAATATTAAAACAAAATTGTTGACCAGGAAAATGACTGAAATTCAAACGCAGCTCGACGTTGCCAAACACACCTGAACTGACCACAAAATTGCTGCATATGAAGCAGGTTGAGTAGTTTAGCCAGTATAACAGATGTCATAGGAGGTATCAGTATTTACAAAATCAGCAAAATAACTACATGTGAATGATGGGAATTTGTGAGGTCTCTTTTTCTGCCGTTATAATCTCTTTTCTCATTTTTTTAGGAGTGATTGACCACTCCTAGCCCTGAATAGGGAGCAAATACAAAAGTGCTCCTCTGTGCAAAATACAAATTGTAATATTGTGTCCACGGTACTGCAAATCTTTTAGTCTAATACAGGAGGGTCGCGTTAATCCGAACCCCGCGATAGTCCGAACGACCTTCAGAAAATCTTCAGATCTTTTTATGACTTGTTGTCCAAACAGCTGACAATCACTGGGTCAGGTTAATTCTCTTTCTGCTGTGCGGAGGAGCGGAGGTGCTATTATTGTGCGTTTTTCGCGATGTTGTCGAAAAGAAAATATGACACTGAGTTTGGAAGGAAACTTCGTCGGTATTCCGAACAATTTAATAATCCGAACAGCTAGAGCAAACAAATATTCGAATTAATGCGACCCTCCTGTAGGTCTATTGAATTGTTAATAAAGAACATCAAAATCTATATCTAGTTATAAGAGCTAATAGTGCTAGTGGGTTACGAAATCGACAGTGGGAAAATGTTATGTAATTGTTTGTTTTGGTGCACTGACTGATCTCAGATAATTCCTTGTATTTCAATATCAACATGTAGATTGTAGATAGCAATATTATTCTAGAGTTGTGAGAGTCGTGATCTGCATTTTAACAATCTAAAATGTAATTGTTTTCATTATTATACACTTCTATAACATGCCTTCAGTTCAGAAAGGATTTAAAAAACAAGTTAATGAAAAAGACCACTGGGTTTGCTTTCTTTTATTTTTTTCAAGTGGACCCAACCCTGCCATTTAGGGTGTTCTTTTCAGCCCTTTGTAATTTTCCCGCCTCGATAATCTGGCCACTCCGTTACCTAGCTTCATTTGGCTACATGACCGCTCTTTAGCACTTCTCCTGTCTGTCCTTTTCCATTCCTATTATGTGACCACGGCATTGGCGAAAGGTTGGTTGGCGTGTGGTGGTGGTGGTAGTGGGGGGGTGAGTGAGAGGTAGGTAGGTGCCTGTAATCATGCCTGCATATCCTATAATGTATATTTTTATCCTACTGCATTTTGTTTCTGTATATAAGGACTTCATCCTGTTCAGCTGTTCAGTATTTTTTTCTGGCGTAACCTGTGGCTATATCATCACCATTTAAGTTTATTTTATCACTTTTAACCCATATTCAGATACATTAATAATATTACAGTTGTGTCGTTCAAACCAATACAATAGTTCATTAAGTACATTTCTAACATTGAATATTGATAATAATAATAATAAAAAAAAAACACACACACACATTTCTCCCAGATGGTCGCTAAAATCTGTAGTTACAGTTGATTCATTGTGTTTACTAATATCTAATTTTACATATTTTTGGCCAAAAAATGATTTATTGGGAATCTTTCTGCCTTTCAGTTACCTTGGTTTTAGATTCATGTACTGTAGCTAGCTTTTTTGGAGTGGATATTGACTTATTTAGGTTGGAGAAGCAGGCAGACAGGTTCTACTGTGAGACGTTTGTTTCGTACCGTGTAATTGCAATCATGAGGTAAATGCGTGATGATTTCTTCAGTTGGTTCTCCATTATTTGTTTACCTGTACAACACGTGATTCGTTTAAATCACACTTACCTCAACCCTAGATAGTATTACTATGACATTTGACCAGTTTCTGTAATATCTTGTTATCAGTTTCTTTGATTCGAGAATGCAATCACCCATTCCAGCCCTGACTATTGAGTTCGCGAGTTACATTCGTGGTAACGTCATTATCATTCGCGCCTATTCATATCACTAAGCAAAGCCGGCTCTAAGTCAGTAGGTGCTCTGCTCCAAATTTTCGATGCGCCCTCACATATAGTAATTTAATTTTCCGAACTCATACAGTAGAACTAATTCATGTTTCAACTGTTTCCAGCGAGAGAAAATCAACATTTTAAATGTACTTGTGGAACACAATAAAAAATCCCATTCAAGATATTTTTAAAAATATATTTATGCTATACTGGTTTACCCGTTTCGATATATTCACGTCTGAAATGATCAGCACCTCCAAAATGTTTGCGCTCTGTTCGGGGGAACCTATTCGAACTCACCTCGAGCCGACCCTGTTACTAAGTCAAACTCTTTGTCATTTCAGAATGAATTACAACGTTTGTGTTTGGTACCAATTTTACACTTCCAAAAACATGAAACTTTATCGCTTAGTAGTGATATTTAATTCCATTGCACAATTACTAATGATCACAATTTTTCTTTTCGGTATGATTTTATGTTTATTGTTACTGCATTGTGTTGATATAGAGTTTTGGGCATAGGCTTATATGCCCATGCCGGAGGATCCGGGTTCGTTTCGCAGTCATGACGACCAATTTTTGTGTACTTTTTCTACGTGTAACACACACAGGGTTTTCGTATGAAGAAAACTTACACTTTATTTCTTATGTTATCTTTTATTAAGTAAGTGAGTGCCTATCAACTTCATTTGTGTAAAAAATTGGAACGTATAGAGGCTCGCAACATATTGACATAGCAAATTATGGCACCAGGGATTTTTTTTTTTTATTATTTATTTATTTATTTATAGCTATACTTTTCAAAGTGGTAGTCGTCTTCAGGCAGGATAAAGGAAATAAACAATGGGAAATAAAGAAGAATTACCTTGCATGTGCACATAACTACGTATTGAATTTAATTTTCATTTCTAAAATATCACTAGAGCGGGAGTTCCATGGCAGATGTAGAGATCACTTGTCACACGATCAACTTTGCAGCTCTTGAGGATTGCACTCTCGTTCCCTTCCATAGCAAAAATCACGGTAGTGTTTACTCGCTGCGAAAGATATTATAAATTATGTGTATTTTATAAATTAAACGTGTTACGTGCACACGCAAAGTAAATTTTTAATTATGCACTGCCATCTTTATTATTCGTGAAGAAAACTACTACAAGTTTCTTCGATAAGCTTAGCTATGAACAAGCACAGGTTCACCCGGCGCCATATTTAACTTAACTACTTCATTTAGACTTGAAGCAGCTAACCTTCACAATAACATTCGCACTAATCAATGCGACACAGAATAGTTTGACCACTTTGGTGGTTTTAGTTATCCGCATCATCGGGTAGAAGGGAAGGTTAGGGTGGACTATAAACAGGGCTCGAAATGGACCGGAGCAAACCGGAACGCTGTTCCGGTTCGTGAATATCTGGGACCTTCCGTTCCGTCTCGTCACTATGGTAATCATAATCAGAAAGGGACAATAGCATGTTAACGAAGGTAAAGCGTTCCGTTTCGTGAAAATTTCCATTTCGAGCCCTGACTATAAACATATGCTGAGAACTAAAAGCCTGTACGAAGATGTGAAAGGATAAAATAGATAGAAGCTATGTAGAAAGTATGCCCAATGTTGCCAGTGAAGTCGCTCATATTTGCGCGGAGTGGAATGTACCAATATGTGTGTACCAGATACACATTAAACATTTTGTTGCATGTGGTTATGGTGAGCAATGAAGTTTGGATTATTGTGTTGTGTGTTTATTAATACCTCTATTCGTTATTGGGATCCAAATTTTGTCTATCTACCCTGATCCAAATTCAATTTTGGCTTAATATTTATAAATATATGTACTTTCGATATACTGTTCTCTCGATTTGAAATTCAGAATACTGCAAAATGTACGCATCTTTTATATTATGGTGTGTATTTTTCAGGTGCTGGGACAATCCCAGTACTGCATTTTCCCATTTTCCTGTTCTGAATTGCGCATATGTTTCTTGAGCCGAATCCGAAGGTTGTGTTTGGTTTGACTTTTATACCAGCTATTATATTCGTATGTTTTCGAATACACTCCACTGCCTGCATCTTGTGGGGTATATATAATTTTTGTAACGTGTGAGATACTTGTCAATGTGTTTATGTGTAACTAAAATAGGGCAAAGATTATTGGTTTTATAAACTTTCTTTACTCTGTCTGTGATTGTGGAAAATGTAGGATTTGAGAACGGAAATAGGTCATGCAATACAAATAGGCATTAACATTACATACCAGGAAACAATACCTTTTCAGTGGCTGTAAAAACCCAAGTTATATGCAGTAAACCTAAAACTTCCTCAGTGCAGAACGTCCTAGAAAATGAAAGAAATGGATAGGCATCTTGGCCTTTTCACTCCCACATTTAGATTTAAATAGATATACCGTAAATAGACCTTAATCCGGTGTCAGTACCACCAATAACTATAGGAAAGAACTTGACATAATGCAAAAATTACTTCGTACCCAAAGATACACAAAGTAGTGTATACCAGATCACATACGAATGTAAGAGTAGGTATATACCAGGTGCGTAAATATGAAACCGGAATTTATGTACAGAAAAGACACAGTGATTGGATGACAATGCTAAGAACTGTTTTATTGGAAGTATTGGCCATCGCTAGCGATACATTTCTGCCATCGTTCCGGCAATGTGTGGATGCCAGACCAAAAAAAAAAACTGCCTCTTGTGCTGCAAGCCAGTCATCAAGCCATTTTCGTAAGATATGAAGCGCTGGTTAGCAAGTGCGTGTCCCATGGATGCAAATAAGTGAAAATCGGAAGGCGCCAAGTCTGGTGAGTAAGCCGCATGCGGAAGGATTTCCCAGCCAAACGTCGCAATCGTTTCCTTGACCGGTTTTTCTGTGTGGGAGGGTGCATTATCGTGAAGCACAATCACTTTATATTATCTTTGGTCATATTCTGGTCGATTTTCACGCAAAGCTTGATGCAAATCGATCATTTGTTGTCGGTAACGTTGTGTATTAACGGTTTCAGCAGTTCATAATAGATCATTCCCTTCTGATCCCACCAAACACAAAGCATTGTCTTCCGTCCATAGCGATTTGGTCTTGCAGTCGATGTCGCCGGTTCTCCTGGAGTTACCCATAATCTTTTCGCTTAGCATTCTCGAAATACATCCACTTTTCGTCACCAGTTACAATTCGATGGAGAAATGATTTCCTTTTGTACCTGACGAGCAGAATTTTGCAAGTGTTTTTTCGGTTTTCCTGCCTTCGTTCAGTCACGTGTGGAACCCATTTTCCCACCTTCTGAATCTTGCCCATGGCTTTTAAACGTATGGAAACTGCTTCTCGTGTCACATTTAATTGATCCGCGAGTTGTTGTTGGGTTTGAGCGTCATCGTCATCCAACAAAGCTTGCAATTCGCTGTCTGCAAACTTTTCCGGTGGTCTTCCACGTTCTTCGTTTCTCACGTCGCCACTTATATATTTTGTAAACCACGCATAGGACTGTGACTTACCAAGAGCATGATCACCGTAAGCTTCGACAAGCATCCGATGCGATTCTGCAGCAGTTTTCTTCAAGTGGTAACAAAAAATCAATGCTGTCCGTACATCGTAGTTTGTAGGTACAAATTGCACCATGTTCAACGCTATTAAACACTACACTATGACATGAAACTTGTCTGGTTGTGAGTTGCAAATCGTTATCAGCAGTCAAAACAAGCAAGTGGCGCCAAGGACGCAGTTTTACGGTAACCACAGTGACAGCTAACGCCGTCTATGGACAAATTCCGGTTTCATATTTACACACCTGGTAGGCATGACAAAGAAATCTAAAAACTAGGGTAAAAGAACATATATGTGATGCAAACAACACCAGTCCCACGTTTGGCTTATCACAGCATATCAAAGCTACCACACATAATATATAGGACGCTAAGATTATACATAAAACAGATAAACTTAAAGACTATAGTATATGAAAGCGCCTATATACATAACAATAAACCTGAACTAAATTTCGATCAGGACCAGTTAAATAAAATATAGACGCCGATTTTACCAGGTTGTAAATAATACAGTAGTTTTAATCTCATACACAATATTCAACTTAGCACTCTGACATCACCATCTCCATCACACCTTTCCGTACGGAAAGAAGAGTGCCACCGTGTATAGCAGTGACACTTTCCTCCATCTTGTTACGAACATCTGTACTTGTTGACGTGTTGCTCTGACTAAGACCTCTACGGGTGCATATCCATAGATTTTTTTCCTTACTTAAGTGCATGAGTATGGAACCATATCGAGTTGCGAAAGTGCTTGCGAGCATTTTTACTTTAATAAGTACAATTTAGTGTATCGCGAGGATTTCTGACATACAAGGCAGTTGGAGTATTGCTTCAATTTCATATTCTGACTGTTTGGATTTCCTTAACAACGATTCAGTGCAATACACAGTTATATCAGTAGGTATTGATGTAATCATGTCTGCCTCGTCAATAGAAGCCACTTTTATAGTTTTGCCGTGGTGAATGATACTGTCTGTTGTTTCACCTCAAGTGAATGCATAATCGTATACTGAAATTGTTTTCTTATATATATTCAATCTCTTTGCAAGCCGTTTGGCCAACTTTACCGTACGGTGCTATCTGCCCGATATATTTATTCGATACTGCATGTCCTTTTTGTCTATTTTAGGTTGGCCATACACAATAGAACTAGCCGGTGCAGCAACTAGTAAGTTCTTCTGAGTTAAGGGATCAAATAAAAGCGACTTTTTGATCATTCGCTTAGCTCTGAGTCAATTTGATTGATTAGCCATGAGAAGCCATTATAATGAATTGCTGATTTTGACACTTCGGTAGATTGTTGACTTCGCATTTTGGAGCCCCTTGGGTTCGCCCATTTTGTCCGAAGCTTTTCGAGAGACTTTCCTCAGTCACATCAGGCTAATGTCGGGATAGTACATTTAAAACTAGCCCCTGACCCATTTCCTTTTCACATCCTCTCCTCACCGCTATCCGGGCCTAAGCCATATTTAAATTCAATAATAAAATAAAATTTTAAGTTCAAACCAGAAAGTGATAATTTTAGGAATTCCAAGCTGGGATATCTGTAATTTTTTAAAGTGTATTGACATCGGTACTTACGAATAAGTCTGGCGTGATAATTTATTGATATATATTTGCTATTTTTCTCTTGTTTTCAGGTTTGAAACATACTATTTCGATGAACAGTTGAAGTGTCGGGAGAATTATGAAATGGTTCATGTTTCTGCACATACACTGTGTCATGCAGCTTTCTATGGCAATTATGATGAACTGAAAAATCTACTGCAGAATTGTCGTTTCGAAAATATGACTGAAGATCCGTGTAAACCACTACACTATGCTGCACGGTGTTCCCAGCTTGATTGTATGAAGATTTTGGTAAAGCATGGTATACCAATTAACCAACGAGACAGCTCCTTTTTGAGGCCTCTGCATCATGCTGTAATTGCTGATAGCATAGATTCCGTAAAATGGATTTTAGAACAAGGTATGTTTACTAATGTGACCATAGTGAAAGGAAAAGACAGAGTTCCTTTGGATTTTTTTTTTAATTTTATTTTATTAGTTGAAATATCAAGATTTATCACAATCTGGTTGTTTTGCTTCTTTTATAATAATAATCCATTGCATATTTGGTAGTTCTTTTTTAGCAATTATACTATTTCCTTTTGTGGTGTTTTTCTATATTACATGGTAAATAATTATATGTAAGATAAAGACTGTAAAATATTAGTTTTCAGTGCTAAATATTCTTAGTTTTGTCGTTCATTTTGTTCATCTTTAATTTAATTTTGTTATATTGTGTGTTTTTATTTTATTTATTTTTATTTCTGTATTTATCTAAAAATAGCAGGGTGTCAAAAATGTATAAAATATAGAAAAGGTGAAAACAAGCAGGTGTAAAGGAATTCCAAGGCTGCATTAAAAAATCAAACTAAAACTAATCAGGCCCAAAGATGTCCCCTTAACGAGCCTCGGCCAGTCTTCCGGCTGTATTACATTGAAATAGAGTGTTCAGGGGTCAGCGTAACTCCTCTTTGTTGCCGTATGTCTGACTTTCGTGGCCATAGTCCTCTTCTTTATTGAAATAGCACCCTAATCGTTCTCATGATACTGGGTCAATACCAGAATTCTGAGCCTCCACCAGGAATCGACCCCGGGACCGCATGCACTGAAGGCAAGCGCGCTTCCTTCTATGCCACGCAGGAAGTTCATTAAAAATTGCTAAATAACCTGTGATGATTTGTGGGTCATTCCACATCGATTGAACCATAAAAAGTTTTGATGTCCATCCTTTCAGATTTTGATGAAACATGGTACGTTTTAACCTTCCATTTAGGTATATAACCATACCAAATATTTATCTCGAACTCGTTTCGTTATCATTTTATAGCCACTTAAATACCAGGTAAAATGGCTTTTTTCCTATTTCAAAGTCTCGGACTGGAATTCGCATTTTTATATATATAAAAAGTGTATCTCTACTTCTAATCAATCGATCTTTAAGAAAATTTCAAGTATTAACAATTAAAGTACGAGGATTTCAGGGGAAAACGTACCTAAATACTTTACGGAGTGTCAAGAGTCCGATCTTCTCCCAACATTTTTTAAGTTTTTAAATTTTGCAGTAGAGAGTAAGGTTTTATGTGAACCGAATTATCAACCTCAGAGAAGGTAATTATGAATTAATTTTTACCCTAACAGTCCTTATGGTGTGTTATCAACCCAAAATTATAATATTCATTTCTTTTTCACTCCTTTGTGAAAAAATAATTATCACGCTTTGGGCCTAATTATTATGTTTTATTACAGACATTTTTTTTAGTCAAATTATATTCAATTTATACAGGATCAAATCCTAAACTAATAAAAATATTTGTTAGCATCTAAGTCTGAAAAAGAAACTAACATTAATTTTAAAACAAGACAGAAATAATTACTAATAAGAAAAATACGGTTTAAAATGCATGTGATTTACAACAGAACAATAATTTTATTTTATATCAAATCAGAAATGTTCATAAAATAATGTAATAAGAAAAAAGCAGTTAACTAAACCCCCAAACTATTTATCTAGGGAAAGGTTTTTACGAGTAATGAACGGTGTAGAGTTTTGGCGAGAGTGAAAGATGATGTGAGCAAAGGGGGGAAACAATATGGAAGGAAACGATTGATTGATGGTCACTTAAATGAGTTGTATTCATGTTTTAAATGGGAGTGTAGGATGGGATTTTAAAATTGTGTTATTTTGGGCCAAAGTAGTGCCCTTTAGCTGGTGTAAGTGGCTCGCATTTAGTACGTATGTGCGTCATCAAAATGGTAAATTATTAATTCATGTAGCAGGAACCGAGTGGAAATTTTTCAGTTAGTAGAGCATTGGTTTAGCAATCGACAGGCCCTGGGAAGGATCCCAACGTCCGCCCGTCCTGACTGAGGTTCTTCCAAGGGGGGTTTCCTCAGTCACACTAGGTGAATGCAGGATGTGTACCTTTAAAGTTGACTCTGACCGACCTCGTTCCCGCATTCTTTCCCCATCATTATCCCGGCCTGAGGCAAAGTTGCCGAAAGCCCATAAATAAATTTAAATTCAAATTCGTAGAGCGGAAATAGAAGTTAATTATAGGGATCCTACAAGGTTCATCTTATGTGATGAAACAAAATAAAAAGATGTGTATGCTTAGACATCGCACGGAGTGTACTCCAAGAGATGAATTTTTCAGATTCTTATAACCAAAATTTGAAGAATACAATGAAAATAATAACATTGAATAATCCTAGTGGATCTCACTCAACTGGTAAGACGCAGATAAAATGTTCATCTATACTTGATGAGTTCATTGTTTCAGGGTGTCTACTGACCTGGAAAACCTTGAAAACCTGGAATTAGTCTGGAATTTTACTTTGGACCTGGAAAACCTGGAATTCGAGCAGAAACCTGGCTTTTTTAATTAATTATTTTTAACGTAATTAATTTCACTCTGTAAACGTTTAAAATAAACTTCATTGAAAGTTTAAGGTCAGAGAATGAGGCACTTAAGGTAATTATTTTTTGTAAGAAGCTCTCAGGGACTCTACTTCTTGTGAGTACGGGTGTGGCGACCCCGAGGGTACCCGAGCTAATGTCAGCCATACTTCTTTCTGATTGATGCTCTGTTTTTCTCCTCATTCCATCTTTCTCTTATCCTTTACTCTAACCATACATGTCCTGTTTCATTTTCTAATAGGATCTTATGTACTTTGGATCTGATGTTAAACCAAGTTTTGAACTTACCTTAACATCAATATATATTTTGTTAGGTATTTGAATTCAAATAAAGCCATTTTAAACGCACCGATGAGCCAATTACAACCATTATGACTAAGGTTGATTAATTTAAATCAGATGATTTTTTTTTTTTTTTTAAGTAGAAATAAAGTTCAGTATTTTTAATAATTTTGTGGTCTGAATGTAAGATTTAAAATTCACCTTCCAGTTCTTATGTGATAATAGGCTCTTATGATGTACACCCAAACAAAAGTGATGGACCTAGAATTTTAAGAAACTATTTAATTGGTTCATTTCATATTACATGCAAAATTTTAGAAGAGAACGTAGGAACTCAATTCACATTATACGTTTACAACTTGTATTACAAATATGTTTATTTTTGTAATACGTATGAAAACGAACACACACAAAACAAATTTGGATCAGATCGAATAGATGATGGGAGAATTGGTGGAATGAAGAGTGGGAAGAAACAAAAGAACACTGAGGAAATCGACGCACATAGTTTTCGTTCACCACGAAGTCCACATGGCACGTGACAGGATCGAATCGGGGACCCCACGGACCAGAGGTGAGGGTCTACCACTGAACAACCGCGGCTCCAAGACAAGCCCAAAACAGAAATAACACAAATTAATTATATAAAAAGCAAAAGCTTTCTCAACAGAAAAGGTGCCGTATCAGGTGATCCAAACAAATATATTATTCGGGAGAATAATAAGCAGTAACAGAACAATTCAAGAAACCCAGTTACCAAAGCAGTACCCTCTAGAAAATAATGCAGACCGCTTAAAAACGTTTACCAAATCAGTACACGATTAGGGGTGTACATTCATTTTTTTCAAAACCTTGGAATCACACATTTCGGCTAGTATGTGCTGAAGCAGAACGATGAGAACCCAACTCTTCGAACCTCGTCTAAAAGACATAAAAAATGAATGGGCAGACCAAACTACTCAACTTCTACACACTTATGCCAAAAATGTTCATACACGAACAAAACCATGTACCCAAAGTAACATGAAGGTGGCCAAGTGTCAATCGCGCTCATCTGCTATACGCAAGGCCAAAGGTTCAATTATCGTAGAGGTTCATGTAAAGAAGGTTTCGAATCCATTTTACCAAAAATCTGTAGGTCCAGTCCTCAAAAGTCGACTGACTTACATTAGATTTCAACAACAAAGTACTAATTGTGTTTTCTTATACAATAACAAATAATAATAAAAAATATTAGTATTAATAATAATAATAAAAATAAAATGCCGTTAATAATAATAAACATCAGAATACAGTCAGTCATATTGGTGCTGTCGAGCACAAGACGTGTAGACACTATTCAAGAAGAGGGTTGGGGTGCTAATCCGGCGACTCGAAGGTCCCAGGTTTGAATCTCGGCTGGGGAATGGATGTGGATTTTAACTAGCAAAGCATTCGTAATCATGATGGGTCGAAGTCAAAGTTACTAAAAATGGCCCATACAAAATAAAGTTTGCATTTTTTTTTTTTGGTTTGTTTGTTTATTTTTAACCAAGCAGAAAACAAAGAAACATCAAGTATGGGCCCCAGAGTTATGACTTCACACGGAAGGACTCTGAACCAAGAACCAGAAACAAGCTAAACAGCGCAGACAACAGAATCTTACACAACAATTGACCTCACTAAATGGAATGCAAAATTGGTTCTTATACACGCTAAGGGAGTGCCATGCCATAAAATTAAGAATACGAACTGTAATGGTTCCGGGAAGGATACCAGACTATGTTCCAAAATAAACAAGCCGGTAACAACACCAATTTGTTACTTACAATGTACTGTTCCTTGTTTGTATTAATAAGTAACATTCTAAAAGATATTCAGTTTCTATTTTACTTTTCCTTATTTTCCCATTTTAATCAAAATATCCTTGTTCTCGTGGCGCAGCACGGGGCAGGGAAGTAGTTTCGCGGCATGCTAGTGTTCCAGTGGACACCCTTTGAGAATCACTGTTATGATAAGTCTAGTCATTGTTGGACAGGCACTGCACAGGCTTTCTCGGCGATCCAGTTGTAACTCCATGCGTAATACAAAATTATTCTTGAGCGATATTGATATGAAAAGAAACAGTATATAGATATAAATTTCTTTACAGAAGACGAAGAAAGCGCCTCCACTTAAAAACAGACTATACTATAACTGAAAATAAAAGCACTTCTTAAAATCTTTTTCTCATTTTCGATTTTTTGTATGAGTTCGTCGCCAAATTAATTATTATAACAGGTCGTTAAAACTCAGTAACCTACATTACGTAGCACGTCACAAGAAGTTGTTTTAGTTATAAATTTGGTTCCGAACTCCTACAAAAATCGAAATTGAAAAAAAAAAAAATGTATTTTTCTTTACTTTTCTGTTTTTATCTCGGTTTAATTTGCCTTTTTAAGGCAAGGATGGGCAATTGTGCCCTGTAAATAACCCCTCTGTAGAGAACATTTATTTGGTTCCTTCAGCTGAACTGAAGAACTGTGCTAGATATTGCCGTTATGCCAAAGACAGCAGGCTAGATACCAAAACAGTTTAAATTATGCTAAGAGTGACAACGCTGCTGCAGACCGTACCAACATGCTACGGATGCTAAATGCGGATTCTGTCATTCTCCTGCGGACAATATTATTATTGTGTTTTTCTTAGTGTACATCACTTTGTGTATTATTACAACTTTAATATTTTTGATGCTGTCAATTGAAAGTAGAATATATTTCCCCCCCCCTACATATATATATATATATATATATATATATATATATTTTGGCCTCTTTCTACCGGAATCGAGGAGGTGAATATCCTTCCCAGTGTTCGTCTAGTGATCCTGAAGAAGACCTTACCTTGAAGCGACAAACACCTGGTAGGATATTCTCGGACGACGTAGCTGAAAGGTAGACATAAAATGGGGGAATTGACACTAGGAACCAAATGGAATAATAAGCTCAGCTCTTATAAACGGTGAGTTTATTAACCCTAGGACAGAACATTAATCATGGGAAGACGGACGGAACGAGTCCCACCAGCGGCAATGAATTTCATACCAAGCGTTCTAATCACAATTCCACTTACCAGGCAGACAGGGGTCGCTGGCTCCGACGTTTCCAAATTCCAAGGCTCCAACCAAGCAAGAACCAGCTAGCTCGCTAGTTCCCAAGTCGCACCCAATTCATTCGAAGACCAGAATGATTGACTCTATGGCGCCCAAAGCCTTCCCAGGCTTTGGCTGGACGGGCAGGTCACGGACAGCAGGACCTGCCTAATTCGAATAATGCAGCCATCTCTCCCAGCTCCACTCCGGGGACTCCCGCTAACCTCTCTTCTCCTTTCTCCTTTGCTGTCGCTGTATTTATTTCAAAGGCGGAATTGCAGGAATTTCTTCCGTGTTGCGACAACGACCGCATGATGGTACAAATTGTTTCATGTCTGAGCTGGAAACAGTGGCGGCTTCGAAGTGTGTTATCCCATTCTGTCCACATCCCCCCATCTAAATTTTTAATATATATATATATTCCTCAATCTGCAATTTTTTAAAAAATTGCTATGCCGCACCGTAGGACGAATATTTAATCTTTCAGGACGGAAGTCATCATTTTTTGGATTACAAAACATCATAAGAACTGTCTTAATGTGATCCTAAATGAGTGTGTACCTAAGTATCACAAAATGATATAATCTGTGTAAGAGTAGGTAGAAGTCGCTTATTTAGCGCGACCATATTTTTGTCGTTAGCATCAGTCTGCAGTTACATTAGAAGATACGACCTATGTACACGTAGTTTATGATCGATCGAATAAAGATCTTTGACGAATCAAAATAGATGTATTTCCGTTGATATTTAATACATTATTTGTTTCACATATTATTCTTTACTCCTTTGGTTGGCGTATTGTTAGAGCCAAATTTCGTTAAATTATTCTATTCATTAATTGAAATAACAAGTTTGCAATAGCAAAGCCTATTGAAATCCGTTGTGAAAATATATTCAGCGTTTTTAAGTTAGTTATTTATAATTATAATTGTTTTATAACCAGCTTCAACGAACTTTTTTAAAAATCTAATTTTTAATGATGATGGCGCAATTCCAAAGAAAGAGCTGTTTGACGTTTGGCGTAACGAACGAACCTAACATTTCAAGAAGGTTAGTCCGTGTGTGTGTGTGATTTTATAATGACTAAAATTGGTTTGAAAGATTCTGGTGCACCTATTCTTGAACATATGCAGATTAAAATCCTGAATTTTGCGCACACACGCACACCCAAAAAAGAAGATGTGTTGAAAGTTTTTCGCAAAAATAATGATTGCGTGAATATTAAAGTTATGTTTTTAGAAACAGATGTTACTTTTAGAACATATAGCATTGTTCATGGGATGACTATCATTGAACATAAGATATGTCTTTTTTTTCTTAATTTTAGAAATATTATTTTTACTGTATTCTCAACCATTTAATGAATTTTTAATATTTACAGCATCGAAGTTTGGTAAGAATGTTTAGAGTGTGAAAACAGTAGTACATTTCAATTCTTGTACACTGATCCATTGTTATTCCTATTAAATATGTGGAAAGAAAGTAAAAAGATGTTACCACTTTAACATTTGATATTGCGTAGTTGACTTATGTTGTTAACAACATTGATCTCTGTGGTAATGTATGAATAACCATTAAAATATGTCTACAAATGGAGGAATGGCTTGGGCTAGGGGTCTGCACGGGCCGGAATTTTTAGCCTGGGCCCGACTCGAGACCGAAATATGTTTTAGCCTTAAGGCCCGAGCCCGTGTAATAATCAAATAAGCCCGAATGACAGAAACTTAATAATTAATGCAAAATTATATTTTTATTTACAACAATTAGAGGTTTAATTTTGCGGTTTAAAAGCTTACATGATTTAGAGAGAACAACGAAATAAATGTTACTGTTTGCACTTACTAGCTATATGATTTCTCTTTAAAAAAAAAAAAAAAAAATGTTTATTTATATAAATTCTCATGAAATGAAAATACTTACGTATATTCACTTAGCTCAGACTTAACCCTGGATCTCAGTCATTGTTTATTACATGAACAAACGATATGAATACTTTAAATATTTAGAACAAAATGTCCATTTGTGCAAATTCTTATTCCGAATGCTTTTGTTTTTTAAATTCAGTGCAAGAAACAGTAGGCTACTTTCACAGACAAGGTAAGCACATTTATTTCTGTTACTTTTAGTTTTTCTCTCCATTGCACAGTGATAATCAGATTTTTAGTGTGGGCGTCTCCTGTTTTACGGAAGTTACAAATTTAAATGTGCTTGAAAAGTTCTTCCGAAAGAACGGTCCGATATATAAATCGTTGTACAGTATATTTACAAAGTTAGGCCCGAGAAATATCGTTGTAAACTTAAAAATTGTCTCCCGTCCGGGCCTCTAGTTTGGGCAGCTATTGGTATGGTGGTGGAGGTTGACAGTTATTAAAAGGAGGTATATTGTTTTACCAATACCAGAGTGGTGATGGTCAGGAAAAGATACTCCAAAAGGTCAAGGTAATTGACCTTACTTATTTTATGACCGTCCTGAATGCTGCCACGTGATAAAAAATATTGTTTTAACTATTTTATTTTTTTTAGGTGAAAGAGTAGACTATGACGATGATGGTGATAGTCCTTTGTTTGTTGCCTGTTGTTGCCAAACCATTTCTCTGGAAATCGTTCGTACTCTTTTACAGTATGGTGGCGATGTTCACAAAAGAAGCTGCCTGGGACATTTACCCATAGATGCTGGTATGTGAAAATAGATTGGATAGCTCAGCTATCGTTGTATATCATAAAGCAGCGAGTAAAAGTTTAAGACATCTGGTTTTAAAAAACCTCTTTTTGAAGATATCAGTTTGATATCGAAGGCTATAATATTTTGAAACTTACCTAACATTTCTACCTTTAATTTTGTAGAAGTTATAGTAATATATTTTTTGTGAAATTATATTTTTAGGATTAATTAAATGATATAAGAATAATTTTAAAATATTAACTTGGAGCTTAAGACGTACTTCCTCATTTTAAATAGGAATCAGCATGCTTTGAAGGTAGGTGCACAAGCCACAGAAATATAGCTTTATTTTACAATAGTGAATTTCCTAATTTTGTATTCTTTGTTATTAACGTTTTGAGATTATTTTCGGCCACCTTTTCTGATAACATATATTGGTAGGCTACTACTCCCCCCACTTCCTTCTGTCCACACTAGGGTGTGAACGGTTAGTGATCAGTTAAAGCTGTTTTAGACTTATGCAACTATTTGTATACTTTTTTCATGAATACACGCTGGCGCTTTTGGAAACCTACAGGATTATATGTAATTTCCTCTGCAACGAGCGGATAAAGCTAGATGATGATCAACTCTTCCGACCTTTTTAAAGGAGCTCTCTGCTGGATTTCAGAGATTCCGACATACGTACATTTTCATGAATACATGGAGACTGCTTTTAGTTATGATTTGTTAGTCGTGTGGTTTGCAATATGTGGAAAAAGTCTCTCCATGAATGTCGTTAGTAAATACAACGAAACTTATTGTGATGTTGACGAACTAAAGAAAGGAAGCCCCGTGCAACAACTATTGGGTTATCAAATTGATATGGTTATCATCAGAGAATCTCTGAGGGAAAGAGCTAGTATTCCCCAAATCCAAGATGATATGCCATTTACAACTCGCATCTTAAGATGGACGGCTCGTTGTAAGTGTTTGAGTAGCTGTAAGAAAATCACTACTGGCAACTTCCAATCGCCTCGACAGGTACGGTGCGTGGGTATAAACAGGTAAAATTATTTTTAAGTATTAAACTTTAAATAAATACACACAGTATCCAAATATAAGAAAAGATTAAGTTAAAGTATAGAAAAGTTGAGGACAGTTTTGTTTCGGACAAGTCTTTTTTCACTTGTATCTTACAAGTTATAATTACAAATCCTTAACTTACTCATAATTCTGCTACTACAATGAATCAAGTTTGCAACTAAGTAAGTACAGACTCATATAATGATGCTGTTGGTACGTTAGAAACTTCGATCAGTGCGGATAACTATGTAAGAGTCTATTAACATTACTACGAACAAACTCCCCCTTTATCCACCAGTCAAGCTTGACTATTCCAGCGCCAGTTCAGTGGTTGTTGTGTTGTCAAATAATACTCCAGCGCTCTTTGTCTTACGATATTTACAACACATGACACACACATTTTGAAATAATAGAATCCAGAATTTTCATGCGTTAGTCAATATCCACTTCCCCAAAGACGAACTCAGTAGACTCCGAAACGTCATAGGTATTCCTTTATTCATAACAGTGGTTAAAAGTCTATCCGTAATTTTAAAAGTATTTTCTGGTTCTTTTTTTCAGCCTTAGTTTGCTGACAAATATTTGTCATTAGTCCCTTCACTTCGTTCGATTTGTAGGAAAGAGAGAGAAAGGAAGTTTTACATTTGTGCACTTTAAAGCTTCGTTTCCAGTGCAGTCAGCGTGCCACGTTATATAATTTAGTTAGTCTGAGAGAAAATACATAGCTCAGCGCTTCAAGTTAGGAGGATGTTTGTTAAATGAATTTGCTGGCTGTAACGAGTGAATCAAGTTGTTACATTGTAAACACACAATCCCTTCCAGGAATAGAAATAGGGTCGCCAAAAGCCTAGAGTACCCACGCAACACATCTGACTAAACTCTAGTTCTAAACATTTTCTACACCCCAGACGAGCGATGCAGAAATGTCTTCCAGATTTAGGATTATCTGGGGAAGAGGATTCCAGATCCTTGTGGTTGCTGCTAAAATACAGTAAAGCTGAACGAGGGAGGAAGTACCGATAAGGCGACACCTCCAATCTTTTGAATTAGATCGTCGGTTCATCTTCTGAAGTACCAGCTGGTTCGGATTAGCGATAGTCAAAGAAAGAAAACGAAAATCTGTACTTGGGAATGATTTCATATGATTATACGCATATCAATTCATGTGTGACTCAATCTGCATCTTTAATCACTTTGAAGTACCTACTACAGGGTGGCAAAAGACCATATCTTACCTTTACCTGTAGTCTGGAAATAAATAGTCTGGAATTCCTGAAATAAAAACGACGAACACAACGAACGGCGGTCAATACCTAACCTAAACTTCGTGTCATTATCTATTGCAAATGCAAATGATCTATTCACATATATCACATAATGGTGTCACTTCATTTATCGTAACGCTGTATCTGCAGAATTCAATATATAGTTCATTTCCCAAGTTTTCACATCACAGCTGGTGAAAGAATCCTACCACTGGCTTACAGAGTAATGAACCAAACCTAATCTAATTAAAACACATCTCTGAAAACGCTAGGATAACCGAAGTAGAGAATAAATTAGTATCAATTTCTATCAAAGTTTACTTAATTATTGATAACGTAGTTTAATTTAAATGAATATCATGGTAAACGTTAATTAAATCACTGCACAACACAAACAATATCACACACTGTATATGGTTACTCAAATAATACCTTAAGTAATACCTAGTTAACTGAGAGGTTATATTGACTAAGTTCTTTGAAAAGAAACTCAAAATGTTTGAGGAAATATAAAGATTTTAAAAATTCAATTTATTTATCTGATTTTACACAATATTCGCTTTCAAAGTATGACATTATAACCAGAAGTTGAAGTAATAATTTCGTTAAGACTTGAACAGAATAAAGCTTGTGTTGTAGAAATCAAACAAATTCGTATCTTCTATCTTTTACACATTCTGAAGTATTTAAGAGAAAACGAAAGTTGGTTTCGCAGATAAAAATGTTCATAATTTTTATAATAATCAATCATTCTTGCCGAAATTTTCACGATATAGTCCAGAAACATTAATATTTAATTTTGAAAAGGTTTTATCACATTAATTCTTACAGAAATTTAGTTATTACACAAAACATACCTTGAAGAAAGAAACCAGTTCGCCTTAAAGCAGGCGTGACGTCATGACAGCTGATTACTACGTTATACAATTTAATCTTTGAGTAAATATTGGAATACGCAATAATAATGGTACAAATATGACAATTGAACGGAGAATAGTGGCTGTAGTAGAAACCAATATTAATTAATCATTTCAAAGTTTTAAATTTACAATTAAAGTCCAGAATTATCAAGAACTGCATGTAAAAATGGTCGAACAAACATTGTCGTTGATTTGACTAATTGAGGTGATGTATGGAAGCTGTTAACATGGATAACCTGGAGTTTTAAATAGAATGGGAAGCTGGAAGACTAAAAGTTGGCAATTGATCATTAGAATCGAACGACCCGATACTTAAAACGTAGGAATTCTGTTAATAGCGGCCCCATACTGAATTTAGCAAATATTACCCATGTTGATAAATAATCTTTAAAACCAAAATAATAATTGTATTGAAGTGAAAATTTCGAAATAAATTTATCGTGATGAAATGCCTTGTTAGCACTTGTATCGAATTTTATTCTCTTCACAAATATGAATATAATCCACTGGAATAGATGAATAACTGTCGAAATATCCTTCAGCTTAGCACATTTTTGCGTATATAATTACCTGTTTGTAGTTTAGGGCTCAGGAGATACAAACGACGGAAAAGCCCACACATCTATCCTTCAGGTCGGTGAAATTGGACTACTACTAACATGGAGGGGAGAGCAGTTCTCCCATCAACCGGAGAAGAATGCTGATTCACACCAATCATTAAGAAACACAGAGCAAGCATTGACCACGATCCAATCAAAATTAGGCACTAAATCCAAGTCAATGCTTCGTGAGTAACGAAAACTTGAAAATATACAAACAGAAAACAAAAGCGAAAAATAAAATGAAACACGCTCAAAGCGTGACTAAAGCCAAACAAAGAGAAAAATATAAGGAGCGCACGAAAGGAAACAGAACATTACAAAGAAATAAAAGGGGAGGAAAAATAGAAATGGAACAGCAAACTAGGCTGTTACAACATAATATACATAGTGTATTGTTTGTTCTGGGTGAAATGTCTCGTTAAATAATTTGGCTTCTCATTCCAGAGTTGATTTAGTACCCTTGAGAATTTTTAATTTTAGATGCGCCAATACTTCTGAGTCGATTATGTTTCTGAGGGTGTGCTCATATCAAAGGATCGATTTGTCACACACAGTGCTGTTGGTATATCTTTATTTATCTTTGTGTCTTTGAAATTATGTCACCAACGTTTTATGATAAAAAGAGTCCTAATACCTCTGAATATTTATGTGTTTATAATTTGTGAATGAATACGTTTATAGCCAGATAACGATCATAAGATAGTATTCTGGTTTAGTTTATAAACAAAAGGGCTGTGGAATGGTGAAAAAAGGTTTAGATGTATAATATCTTCTATGAAATGGAAGCTGTTACCTGAATAACTATTTAGCAATATAATTTTTTTTATATGTATTGTAATTGAATATTTGGATAGGTGGTCGCTACTTTTCCATGTATATTTGCAAAATCTCAATTTCTGTATAACATAAGCAATCTCAAAATACGCAATATTTGTAAATGAATTTTCTTTTCTTTGGCAGCTGCTCTGCGAGGACATTTACATTTGGTCGTCCTTTTACTGGAATGGGGAGCAAACGATTTCAAGGGGACATTTTTTAAAGTTGAGGTAAGAAATATATATTTTTTTTTTCGGTCTCTCGAGTGATTTGTTTTCGATCTGGTTTTGCAGGCAATATTACCTGATAAACTGGAAGTTGCAACACTACTTAACAATATGAAAGATTCTTGAAATTTCATTATAGTCGATGATAATTCAAAACAGGGAAGATTCTTTTCATGTTCCTTCTGAGCACAATGAGGTTGTATTTAAGGTTCTCAGAACTCTTGTTTAGCCGAGTCATCCTGTGTGAACGATTCCCTGTTCTCGGTGTAAAGGTGCAATTTCGTTTTGGCGATGGTTGTATGCGATGACCGCATTCAGCGAATGCGTGTGACGGAAGCATTTAGTGGAGTAGTTTCGTTTATGCATTTGGCGCGCGCGCGACGCTATACTGTACTCCATACATTTATATGATTTACTTCTCGTGCATTACAAGTTTAAGATCTTTCTGTAAACAATATTTCTCACATTAACAGAATTTTAGACATGATTATAAACAACTATTATAATAATATAAGCAGAATTTTAAATTAAACTCAACTTTCATTCAATATAAAACAATAATGTTACTTCAAACTGCCTGCAATATTCTGCTGCCATCTATTGAGCACCAAACTTACTACAGATTCATCATATCTTTGCATGTATTATCTTTCTTTCGGATTTTACCAACAATTCTTGACGTTAGCTTTCAATCCTCATCTCTGCTGAAGTTAGATTTGGCACAAAATAGTTCCAAATTCAAATAAAACATGAATGTAAACTGCACAATATTCTGCAACGCATGCGATTGCTGCAGCTTGACTGGTCTCCAAGAAGTCGTTGCGACACCATGCGTCCGTTTCACAAACCAAACTTACTCCACGGATTTCCTTTCAACGTGTCAGTGCAGTGACGCTTGCAGCAGTTGCTTGCGATCATAGCATGCAACCATCGCACAAACGAAACTACACTTAAAGTCCTCGATTTCAGTGTTGACTCTCCGGTCACAAAAAGCCAGACAGAGCGACGATAGGGAATCGTTATGCTGATGCACACCCCTTACAGGCTAAGCTATCGGGTAAAATAATTTAAAGTCCTCCAACATGGCGCTTTTCGCTTCATTCTGTGGTTTCTGTTGGCTGTGAAAATCACTTCGGTCTATATAGATCCCTGCAGAATCCTGTTGAATAGTCCACTTTTGATTCTTCAGATAGATTGTTAAATATATTTGAAGCGTGTATTATTATTATAAATATATGTATTTGTGGATTTAAATGACAACGATAAGAAAGGAAAAATACTTATGTTGAACTGTAGTCTTTATCGAACATGAATTTATATATATATATATATATATATATATATATATATATATATATACAGGGGTTGGACAAAAAAATTAAAACGTTTGAAAAAGTGTGAAAATCATACCTAGTATGGTGTGGGGCCTCCTTTTGTGTCCAAAACAGCTTGGATCTGACGTGGAATGGACGTATACAGCTCCTGAATCGTGGTGTGTGGAATGTTGTACCTCCAAAACATGCTCCAGTTCCTTAAGGGATGATGGTGGAGGGTAATGATACCGAATACGCCTTTCTAACCCAGACCACAATGGCTCAATGATGTTCAGATCTGGTAATTGTGGGACCCAGGGGAGGTGTGATAGCTCCTGGTCATGCTCCTCAAACCATGATTGCACCGTTTTCACAGTGTGACAGGGTGCCAAATCATCTTGGTAGATGCCATCACCATCCGGGAAAAATGTGTGGGCCATGGGTAGAACCTGGTCCCCCAAAATGGCCTCATACGCCTTAGCATTCATCATTCCATGCCTGCAGAAAACCACGATATCACTGCCCATACTGTAACAGAACCACCCCCATGCTTTACAGTTGGGCGCAGACAGTCTGGATCATAGGCCTGCGACGGTGTTCTCCATACGTAAACACGACCGGTTGTTGGAAACAAGGTGTAGGTCGATTCATCGGAATACATTACGTGTTTCCACTGATCAAGCGTCCACTCCTTGTGGTCCTTGCACCACTGGATACGCTGCTTCGCATTTACTGCTGTGACCAGAGGTTTGGAGATCGCGCCCCTGCCATGAATTTTCATTGTATGAAGTTCCCGTCGCACTGTTCTTGATGAAACCGGGTTCTGTAGGCCGGAATTGAGTTCAGACGTAATTTTCATTGCCTGCTTTTTAGCTGCTACAATCCGTTTGAATGCCCTCCTGTCCCTATCGGACAGGATTGTCTTTCGACCACTGTTGTGCTTTGCAGACGTTGTTTGCCCATGCATTGTGTATGCCCTCGTGACATTGGACACAGTGCCTGTCGATACCCCCACAATGGTCGCCACTGTTGTCACTGAAGCTCCAATCAGGCGGGCCCCAACGATCATGCCTCTTTGGAAGTCTGTCAGGTCGCCCATTTTACCGCACCACTTGCACACCACGACACTCACAGGTGAACTGGGTACTGCTGACGGAAGAGGAAGGTCCACATGACACATTGAAAACAAAACACGATCGGCAACCGCAACACGTGGTGTACAGTGGCGGGCCACGCTTACGTGTCCTGTATGACGTGTTTTTAGATTTTTTTGTCCAACCCCTATATATATATATATTTACAGCAATATTTAGTCCACTACTGGACGAGGCCTCTCCAGGAGGCAGGAGTTGGTCTACTGCTCCCACGCTGACCAGACGTGTTGGGTCTGTGATCGCCACTGTTTTTTACTCACAGCAACACTCGAATTGCATCAAGATGCTGGGTGGGAACCGTTTCAGACCCTTTCGTTTTGTACAAAATCCCTTAGCAGAGCAGGGAATCGAACCCGGGACCCCACGATCAGCAGTCAGCGACGGTAACCACTAGACCAGCGGAGAGAGAGAAAGGAGTGAAGAAGACATGCAGTCCCATTTTCCAATAGGTAGTTACTAAATCAATCCAATCATTCTCGATCATTCACATTAAAGTACTTCATAAACACCACAAAAGAAATGGCTTCCAAAAAGACTTCTTAGCTGCTAGTAAAAGTTCATGTACCCTTGTCACTTGTATGAAAATAGTTTCAACTTCTACCAGATAAAAATGTCCAGATTTTCTATCTAATCTTGATCGAAACATCTTCTAAGGGGAAAAATTTATCCGTGGCAGGGTCAAAAAATAAATTTGTCAGGGTGGGAAACTTGTTTGCCAGAAGGGGAAATCCCGGGTATCCCCGTTAATTCGCAAACTGCATACAACTTAAATATTATTATAAATACGTAAACGATTAATTCTAATTAAATCTGATTGAATGTAATTGGTATCAATGCAATATACAGATTGGCAGTGCCATAGCATAAATTCCCCCAATCGATGTTTAAAAAAATATATAATGATAATAATATATGTTAAAATAGTCAATTATTTAATATAAAATAGTTAATAAATTTGATTATTTTTTTTTAAGATTCATTATTAATAAATCAGTTATTAATTAATATATACAAGGATTTTAAAATTATAAAATTATACCGTTTTTAAAAACAAGTGATCAAATAATAATGATAACTTAAATACGTTCCGTCTCTAGTTGCACTTTTATTCTATTTTTCAATGCTGTTTCTTTGTTTTCCCTTTCCCCTTCATCTTAATTATTCTTATTATTACTTCCTCCTCCCCTCTGTTTCTTTATCTTCTTATTCTGTTAGGAAGTGTCTTATCTACTTCTAGTAACCTCCGCACTTTCTTCTCTGTTTGGTGACCCATCTAGTCATTTTCCCGCCTCCATATCCTAGCCACACTGTTATCCAGCATCTGTTGGCAACTTGGCGTCTTAGCCCAATCCCGCACTAGTCCACTCTGTCCTTTTTCTCTCGTACTATGTGAAAATGCTTTTGCGTAACGTTCCGTCTTTCTATTGTGTTTGTGAAGTTTCTGTACGCCTGTCTTGCTTGGTATTCTATAATGTAAATACCTTTTTTACCATCTTATATATATTGTGTTTGTGAAGTTCTTGTACGCCTGTCTCAGAATTCTGCCATGTAAGTATCCTTTTTTGTACCTTTTACCATCTTATATATGAACACCTCGGGAGAACAAAATGGTAAGCGCCATAAGAAAATTTCCACAGTATTTTGAAAATAAAATACAGTTGTATCTAAATCTTGAAATTTCGACCGCAAACTTTTTGTTTTTCAGGTATGCAGGCAATTGTTGGATTCGAAGTTTCAAGATTTAGACAGAATTGTATTTTATTTTCAATATATTGTGGGACTTTTCTTATTGCGCTTACCATTTTCTTCCCCCGAGGTGTTCATATATACAAGCGACAGAAAGTTTAGACTCACCAGTGAAAGTATATTGTTTCAGTAAGTTATATGACAGCATAACAACGTATTTAAGTGAGTGAGCTCCAATCAACATTTTAACAGCTGCGTGCATGTTTTCTGATGTCAATACCATAGTATTTTAAGCCACAAAAATTTGTAGAGAAACTATGCTCCATTGTAAGTGAGGAGTAAGCACCCTACAAGTGTTGAATGGTCTTTGACCAAAGTCCCTGCTACTACCAGTCAAGGTCAAAGTCACTGCTACAACTCTGTATACTGTGTAATTTTCCAGCAAAGGTACCGAGTTTGCTTGTGTGGCTGTTGATGAGTTCGTGCTAGGAAGATAATAAAAGGTTTTGTGAAATACAAGTGTTCGTTTATAAAACAAAAATCAAATGAAAACATAAAAATGGGGGAAAGGCTAATGTGATAACAAAAGAAAACGGCCATGGCTTGCGCTTGTGAAGACATTGGATGGTCCAACCAAAAAATGCGGCAAAATTGAAAATTACTTAGTACAGTGTTTGATTAGCAGTGCACAGAAGAAAAGAAACTGGGACCCATGCAGACAGATACAGTGGACGTCAAAGAAAAAACATCAGCTGTAAAATACCGTCATAGATTAATCACGAACAAACGTTACTGAAGAAGTTTCGCAGTGTGGAGATGTGTGCAGAACTTAACCGTGCCAGAGAAGATTCTGTTTCATTGTCTACTGTGAAAAGTCAATTACGCAAGGTTGTATTATTTAGACGCATAGCCGTGAAAAAAAAAAAAACTGTTAAAAGCAGTATGGGTTCGAGAACACAAACAAACACTAGAGAATACATCAATGGTGCTGTGGAGAAGTTCAATTGTGAGATGTTTGGTTCAAATCGCCGCCAATATGTTCGTCATCGATCTGGGAAAGGGTGCGGGAAGAGTGTATAACTTCATCAGTCAAACATTGAGAAGAGAATGTAATGGTGTGAACTGTTTTGGTAACACTAAGTTTTGAGACTTAGTGCGAGTGCAGGTAATACTAGAGAGAGAGACACAGTATCATAGTATCCTTTCATGCAATTAATACTAGAGACAGAAACACAGTATCATAGTATCCTTTCATGCAGGTAATACTAGAGAAACACAGTATCATAGTATTCTTTCATGCAGGTAATACTAGAGAGAGAAACACAGTATCGTAGTATTCTTTCATGCAGGTAATACTAGAGAGAGAAACAGTATCATCGTATCCTTTCATGCAGGTAATACTAGAGAGAGAAACACAGTATCATCGTATCCTTTCATGCAGGTATTACTAGAGAGAGAAACACAGTATCATAGTATCCTTTCACATCATGTTGTTCCATGTAAGAGAGATTGGCAGAGGGTATATTTTACAGCAGATCAATGATCCCAAACATACTTCTTAGTGATGCATTAGCATATTGAAAGGAAACAAACCTCAGGAGTGTTAGAGTCCATGCTTTGGCCCCCACAGTCACCGGATTCATCGCCTATTGAATTATTATGGGACGAACTGGACAGAAAAGTTGCTCGGAAGAAGCCGACCACTGTATATGAACTGTGGCAAAACCTGTTGACTGTCTGGGGGACATAACGACAGAGGACCTGGAGAAACTAAGTACTAATAATAGTATTAGTAGTAGTAATAACAATAGTTGTATTAATAGAAGTAGTAGTGTTAGCAGTAGTATTAGTAGTAGTAATGTTGGTAGTAGTAGTACTAGCAGTAGTATTAGTAATAGTAGTAGCTGTGGTAGTAATAGTAGAATTAGCACTAATATTAGTAATAGTAGTAGTATTAGTAATATCTAGATAGATATAAGGTGTAGCACTGTAGCAGTTTTGCCTATCTTCTTTCTCTGTTACTAGTAACGCACTAATGAATGTAGTATAAGATAATAAACATGATAATTTATTATGGACAGTGTAAGCACAGATAACAAATAGACAGACAGAATGGAGATATAGAAAGAAAACCTTGGGTAACTTTTCACACAATTTTCCCATTCGAGAAGGAAAAATAGAAACTGCAATGTTATGAAGACACGTCTGTCATTTTCCATTGAATATTGAAACATTGATTTGAATTATCAGACTTGGTTGTTCTCAGGCCGGTTAAGCCCGGCCCGTTTACAGCCTGGTTCGTTTGTGTCCAGCCCGGCTCGAGATTCGGGCCGAGCAAAGCAAAGAATACAAATCCATCCGGGCCATCTTCGGGCTTGGGTTTGCAGGGCTCTGATACATAGACACACACACACTCACACACTTTATATATATATATATATATATATATATATATATATATAATAAATCACAGCCATATTGAATCCACTAGTGAATGAGGCCTCTCCCCGGAGGGAGGAGTTGGTCTACTGCTCCCACGCTGACCAGACGTGTTGGGAAAGGAGAGTCGAAGCTCTCACTGTGATCGCCACTATCGTTTATTCATAGCAGCTCCCCAATTGCATCATGATGCTGGGTGGACACCGTTCCAGACCCACACACATTGGAAAAGAATCCTTGGCAACGCCGGAAATCGAACCCGGGACCCCTCAATCCGTAGTCAGACACGCTAACGACTAGGCCAACGGGGATGGTCATATATATATATATAATATAATATATAAAGAGAGAGAGAGAGAGAGAGAAAGATAGATAGATATAGATTGTCGTGGGGTGTTCTCAAATTGATAGTATAATTTTGAGGGCTGAAAACTAAGTGAAATGAACTAAAATTTATCTTAGTAAACTGAAATCCTAGAATATTTCGTTAGGAAGATGTACTGGAGAAAAGGGGCAATTGTAATTATAAAATTTGCAATTTCTTAGGAAGAAAGGAAGACCCAGATGTAATTTTAGAAAGGAAGCTGATACGTAGAAACATTGTATTTTTTTTTTTTTTTTTTTTTTCGATTTTTATCGGGGTTTAATTCTCTGAAACCACTTCATTCATCGTGTATGAAAGAAGTTTCGTACATGTTAACTTTTTTTTAGGATCCGGATCTGGCTATTCCCACTCATTAGTTTTCGCATTACATCGAAATGTTGCTAAAATGCATTTTCGCAGCTGGTTTCTACCTCATCCTCAAAACTGCAGCTGCGTTATTCTTTGTTAATTGACTCCACGTGAAGACGGCGAAGCTACAGCAACTGTGTTTTCATTATCAGGAAGGACCCAAACAGGACCTAATTAGAGCACAATAATTTATCAAAGATGCATGCTCTTTCTTGTACTGCAATCGGAATGAATAAAAACAGTGATTTCATTGTTATAACAATGCAATAAATACATTGTTTCCATGTTTAAGTTAAAATAACAATGGGACATAAATAAATTAGTTCATCAATTTTCAAATTTAAATATGGATTGTTGTAAATAAAAATATGTAGATTTAATGTTTTAAAGCAGTGTGATCCAATCTTTAGTTACCCGAGGACCAATCAAACTTTTATATAGGAAAGTCAGTGCCAGAGATATTAAAGAAAGAAAACGAATTACATATATTTTTTCCAAATGTTTAATTAATATTTTTTTATCCAGTAAGAAGGGCAAAATGAATAAGCGGGCCACAGGTTGGACCACACTGTTTTAAAGCATTATAGTAGTATTTGGAAGAAGTATTATTATTATTAGTGGTAGTAGTAGTAGTAGTTGTTGTTGTTGTTGTTATAGGAGTATTAGTGGTGGTGGTAGTGGTAGTAACAGCTACAGCATATGCACCATGCGGCGCAGCCCCCAAAATTAACAAGTTAATGGCGCAGCCCGCCACGTGGAATCGAGTAATGGTGAATGGACCAAAGACTGTTGCTAACATATTTTCTTCACCCCGCACCAACGGGCTGGTAAATCAGCTAGTATAGAATAAAGGGTTACGGTCATATACATTACAAAAATAATATGTGTTAAAAGTTGTTTAAAATTAATTTATTTTGATAGAATTTTACTTAGAAAAATATTTTTTCTCTAGGATTCATTTACCTACATGTCGGAGTATGGTGTGTCTACAGTAACATTTGAGGATCCTGTTGACAAGCTTAATTTCTCAGAGCGCCAAATTATTTCGTTTGAACACAGTGAAATTGACAGGTTAGTATATATAATAAGATTAATATTAGTTCTTACAGGAGTTACCTTTTTCTGAGAACTTTGATATGCTAACTTTTCAATTAGAAACTTTTTGAATTTGAATTTAATGTTAAGACCTTTAGGGAACTTTGGCCCAGACCGTATGGATGATGATGGGAAAATTGGTGGAATGATGAAAGTGGGAGGAAACGGAAGAACCCCGAGAAAACCCACGCACACGGTTTTTGTCCACCACAAATCCCACATGGAATGAGCTGGGATTGAACCGACGACCCCAAACACCAGAGGTAAACGTTTTACCACTGAGCCACCGCGGTTTCATGCATCGGGTGGTGTGGAAACATGCAATTACAATTCGATTTCATACCCCTCCCCTCCGCTTCCGGGCCACGTAATTACCTGGTGATGAGCATAAAAATTCATGTAGCACAAACACTATATTTCGGCATGGAATGTTAAATTACACATAAAAATGTTACATGGAACTACAAATTAAAAAAAGAAAATGATTCTCTCTCTTTTCACGTGTTCTTCCAACGTGAATTATAGCCTAATAGTAAGTTTCATAACCAGTTTCCGGCTTAGCGCAACCCTATTGGTGTTGAACGAATTCTGATTCTAATTTCAGAACTGGATTAAAATAAAAGGATGTGGAGATGACACGATATTCAAATATAACTATCAGAACTTACCGTTGTAATTGATACATTGGCAGTGACACAGCAATTAAAGTGCCAGAAGAGTATGTCGCTACATTCAGTGCAGTTCACGAAAATACAGGATGTTCAGAAAGAAGTGTATCATATTTTGTGAACAGCAAATACTGATGAAAATACGATGAAAAAGACCAATGAACGTAGGTCGTCAAACGCGTGCTTGCAAAGATACAGGGGAGAATCAGCTGCGTAGCTAATATCACTAGACGAAGGGGTGAGGCAGACCATGGAGAAAGTCACTTTAGGAGATTCCAGAAATGCAAACACAATACTTGTCTCAAGGCTGCGCTACGGGTCCTACATAAAAATAGGGGAGTCCCAAGACCCAGCAACGGAAAGAACTAGGACGTTCAGTACGCACGTCAGCAGCGGAGCCAGCATAGCACATCGCACAGTAAGAGAAATATGTGAAACAGCCAGGACGAGACAACGAGGAAACTGTGTTATGTTCAGTTAGGACGAGATGAAAAGCGCAAGTGTAGACGAATGGATCACATCAAACGCCAAGTTGACGGATGAAATAAATAGAAGACGTAAAATGGCGTGGAGCTCGTTTGGAAGACCACTTTATTTTCAAAAGCAAGCTACCAATGTGTCAAGCGCAGGAAAGTAATGCTAAAATTTCAGGTGGGTATAAGCTTCGTTTGTTGTAACGAATCCTTTTCATTTCTATCCCATAAACCTGGATATTTCAAAAATTTTAGGCGGGTATATGGTAATACTTAAAACATTGAGGTGGGTATACGCCGTATACCCACCATTACACCCCTGCTCAAGCAGGACTTTTGCAAAAAAAATTATTTTTGATGTACTATCATCCCTGCAAGTTTGTTGCTGTTATTTTGCAATGTCCTGTATTTATTCACTTCATTTATATGAGTTGTATCAATCAAATTTGAAAACTTGTGGCATGCGTATTCAAATTTCTTCTCTCATTATTCTACTAGGATAACGGAAGGAGTAGTGATTTTTTTGTTTCTTTTCTTTTAGGCGTCAGCAGCATTTGAAGCCTTATAGAATAGCTTTGTCCATGAGTGAATTGTTACTAACGTCCTGTACGAGCTAGTGAGCTTAGGGCAAGACCTACGGTTTTTGGTAAAGTGGGCTCCGAACCACTCCGTTCAATGGACCCGGCGGGATTTTAACTCGTGACCACGCGCAGTGAAGGCAAACGCTATGATCTCTTGGCCACCTCGAGATCCCGTTTAGTCAGTCTGTCTATCGACAACTTTTAACTCAGGAACTACTAGGCCTAGGAAGGTAGTTAGTTGAAGGCCTTGGAAATGTCTCGTCGAGACAAGTTTAAACCCCCGCACAGTGTGCTATTTTGACAATCTAGGAGGACAAAATTATGATATGAAGAATCTAGCACAGAAAAGTAACATAGTGTAAGTTTCTAGGGTAGAGTAGTAGAAAAGAGTGGAAACATGTTAGTAAACCTATATTTGTTCACAGAAAATTGCAGTAACATCAAATACAAGTCCACAAGAACGATTGTAGAAACACATGAAATAAAAAAAAAGAACGAAAGTGCTGCTTGCACGAAGACAAACGAAAAAGAACCAAAAAATAAGGAAAACAAGCAAATCAAAAACCGCACTGTAGCAAACAGTAATGCACATCGGAGTTGGACACAAAGCATTGACGCATCATTGATTTGGAAAACAATAGTATAAAGAACAGTCAACAAGGTATATTCACACATCACTCTCTGAACTGCTGCCGATTTCGTTGGCCGATGAGTCATCTGACGAAGTCTGATGTTCGTTGGAAGCGTGCGACGCAGGTTCCGCTAATAAAGCGAGCACCTCTCCTTCGATACGACTGTGTTTTGTTTTGGGGGGGATATCGGAAACAGCCAATGACTGGATCAGAGGTAATGAGAAGTCTGTGGAGCAGATCGGTATTCGTATGAATTCTTGACGTTTTCCTCGTAAAAAGTTCCCTGTATTTCCTGTGATGTTTATTTCTGGCCTCTTGTGCGTCCTCCGAGAGCTGGCCAATAGGAAGAATACAAGAAGAGAGGATATCCTTTCCGTGGAACAGAACTTTATGTACACTGACAGGCATTGGGTACCAAGAGTAATGCTGCACATACAGTTCCCTCGTGATCTGTGCGTATTGCTCAAATTTGTCAATATTGATCTGGAATCCAGAGTTTAATACCTCCAAGATGACATGAAAACGTTTGATGATAGCAA
>JAGDQP010004299.1:1080-46207 GCA_022664845.1 Lepisma saccharinum
TATTATTATTATTATTATTATTATTATTATTATTATTATTATTATTAATTCTTCTATTAATGCCAATATTTCTAATAATAATTGTGAAACAATAAGAGTTATTTCCTTTCTTTTGATTTGAAATAAAAAAATATTAATAGGCAACAAAGCTTTTTCTCAGTTTACAAATTAGTTTGTTCTTCTGTTATATACTTAAAAAAACAAAAATAATCCATTATAATTAAATAAAATATTTTTTTTTCTGAATGTTGCGTGAAAGTAAGAAAGCTTTAATATAGCATAACCCTGCAATGAGTTCCTTTTATCCACACCAGGCAGTAGAATGTTACTAAACCGCACTGTCACCTGCCGTTAGTTTCGAGAACTTGTTCAGCAACGAACAGAAAATTGCGAATTAGCAAGATTACAGATAAAACTATTATCTTTAGTAATAAAATAATTCGTTTTGTATGTAATTTAATTTAGCTGTGAGTGTCTTGTAGCAATATTTCTATATAGCTAATGGTTCTGTTAAAACAGACACACTGCTCACCATTAAAAATGCAACACCAAAAAGGAGAAAAGATAGCAGCCCGCAAATTTGGCACCGGACCCACGCGACGTGGTGATGCAAAACGCGAACGTCGCCTAGCCTAATGCCACGGTACCGCCAGATAAGGAAGCGGCCATCATTATGGTGCAGACAGAAGCGGGATTCGTCTGAATCGAGGATGTCCTGCCATTAGGCTCTCCATGCGCGGAGTTGGCAACACTAGTGTATTCTTGCATACCCATTCTGTGCTCAGTGGAAGCCGCAGCAATATGCACCATGCAAATATGACCTGTTCTTCCAAATGACGTACAACTCTTCGTGCGAACACTGAGCGCTGTGCAGCATCCGCCAGTGCGTGCGCCAGTTTTCGGGATGTTGCTGCTCGATCCGCCAGAGCCGTACACACAAGTCGTCTGTCCTCGCGACCCGCGATATGGTGCAATTGTTGGGATCCGGCACTTCGCTGCGTAGTATCTTCGTGAACCCATCGAGTCTATTTGCGCTGCAATATGGACGCAGTGCTTCTAATATGGGCACCAATATCGTGGAAGGATAAACTTCACTCTCCATATGCTACAGTCCTTCGCCGATCTAAGGTGGAGACCTGCTGGCAGGGTTGCCATGTTCGATAACGAGGCACCTTTCGACCACACACACACACTCACGTGACACCAAGAGTTGTATACTACTGCTTTGTGGTTCTCTGGCCTGGCTCCGATTGCTGTTCCTAGATGGCATACCCGGCGCCTCTTATAGGTCACGGAGCTGTCGTGCTAATCAGTTGTTTATCTTTCCACGCTCTACATATTTTGCATTGATCCGATATCTCCTTGATGTTGCATTTTTAATGGCCAGCATTGTATGTTACTAGATACGATTAATAATAATTTTGTTTCAGATTTTTTTCTAGTAGCTACAAATACTACCTGCGTTCTATACATACTTTTTGATATGTAATTTCGTCAGAGAAAATACAATTTCATGTGATTTATATATTTTATGGTATTGTTCTAGGTTGTGTCGAACCTCCGGGCAATTACGGACCCTGCAGCTGCTCAGGCGCCCTATTTCTACCTGGCCTTAAACATACGAGATAAGAACGTTCTGCATATCAAGAAAATACGTCCGTTGTGCTATCGTGTGTGAGTGTAATTTCTCAGAAGAATAACTTTAACAGTTTCATACATAAGCTAAATATACAAACAAACATTTGCAGTTTTAGCGAATTCAACAATTTTTCTGACTTTACAGTCCTTTATTTCTGGACTGTTGATTCTTGTTCATTTTTTTAATGATGGAAAGTAAAGCATTAAATTAAAAAAAAACTTAGTGGCAATTATTATTATTGTTTTAATATACTTTAATATAATATATAGTTAATTTTCCAAACTTTTAAAACATTAAGAAAGAAAATATTAATAATTTGGAGTGTAGGCAAATTAAAATGAATTTTCGATGTAGATAACAATTATTTCTTGCAGGTATTCTCATGTTTTATTTATAGGCTAACTGCCTATGGCTATCCTCGAAGGAAACACGACCGTGAAAGAGAATTAGTTCGGACACGCCTAAAGATACCATCCCGACATTCATCTGGGACAGGAAAATCCTGAAAGAATTCAGTCGAATTGTTCAGCTCAGAGCAGAGCCCAGGCTTGCAAATTACAAGTCAAGAAATACAACGCAGCGTGCTTCTCTTATACCCAGCATATGGTGAGTGTCGTCGTTTTTAATATATTTCTTATCAGTCATTCCGAAAGTATATACTTACTATCTGCGTAAGATTTCCGGTTGAAGTTAAAGTTCAGGCGTGTAACATGAAAACCATTTATATCCACTTCAGGAATATTTTACAAAAAAAAAAAAAGTTTCGGAGCCGTTCTAACACGGATAAATGTAGTTTTAATTCGAAATCTCTTAGCCATAGATAAAAAAGTTTTATTTTTGGATGAAAAATATTTTTAGAAAAAAGGTGGGTGAATTTTGATAATACGCGCCGTCGCTAAATATATTAGGTGTCATTCAGATATTACGTCAGCACATTTGGTAAATTTAGACTCCCCTCTCCTTAGTAAGTAACATTAAATAGATGTACTATCCCTAATATATAGACATCCAGCAAAAATAAGCAAAGCTTGAATCCCCTCCTCCCGAATGCTGATATTTGAACAACTCTTGACGTGAAAATATGTATATGCTTTAAATACATATTTAACTGTACTGCGTAGTCTCAAAATTCGATAATTATAGTAAAAAATAAATAACGGATTTTGATACTCTGCGTCACAATTAAATATGTAATTGAATAATGTACATATTTTGTGTCAGGTGTCGTTCAAATATTATGTCAACATCCGGGAGCAAAGAGACTCAAGGTTTTTATACTTCTGCTGGGGTCTATATATTAGGATAGGGTATCTATTTAATGTTGCTTACTAAGAGGGAAGGGGTCTAAATTGACCAAAAACGTGCTGACGTAATATCTTAATGACACGTAATATTGTGTAAGAAAGTGCTCATAAAATGTTCCAAAAGTGCTTGGAAGTGAATAAAGTGTTCTGAAAGTAGTAGAAACTAGTTTCCAAAACACACTTTTGGAACACATTAAAATTTAGGGCTCTTTCTTTGCACTTTTGAGCACTTTTGTAGCACTATTAAGGAAACACCTTTGTTCAGTTTTAAAACACTTTTGAACACCTTTGAGACGCTTTAATAGCACTTTATTTCACTTTCGGACACTATTAAAGTGTTCGAAAGTGAGCTAAAGTCGTTTCCAGAAAGTGCTCAAAGGTGTTCAAAAAAGTGTTAAAAAAGTGTTTTTTTTTACAGTGTACATCACACCATCCGCGTACACGAACAATTTATTAAAGCCATTCAATGTTCGTCCCTTTTTGTCCATTTTTAATTTTAGAATCACATATTCTAACGCAAAGTTAATAGTAGTGGTGAACTTTTTCAATCCACTGTGAAAAGCGAAATTATTTAACATATTATTACCTATCCGTACTCTGCTTATGGGGTCGTTGAGACACTTCCTATGTAGTTAAACAAGTTATTTTGGAATTCCAAATCGTACCAGGAAAATGTATAACTTTTCATTTTTGATAGAACCATATGCTTTCTTAAAATCAATGAATAGCTGGTGAATACAGTCCCATTGTGTTTTCATTTCTTCTCTAACAAGGAGATCGTCTCGGATAACCCCTCTGGATCCGGAAATTAGTGATACTCATCGATAGCCCTTAGGGCCAGAAGAGCCTAGGCAGGAACTATTAACTCCTCATTTCTAAAGGGTGCTCAGAAAGCGTAGGTACATAAATCAAGGAATATGCTCGGTATGTGTAGTAATAGCTATATAAAACAAAAATTAATTGGAAATAACAGTCCAATGTTCCGACACGTGATATAGGAGTCAAACACAAACTATTAGTACATATCATAAACATGGTGGATATCTTGAAGGCCGCCACATTGTATTAAGGTTGTGAATTTTAAATGCAATGTGGTATATCTTTTTATGTTATTTCGTTCCGTGAAAGTCAAATGTGAAATAACTTTTAATCTTCAGTTATTTGTTTAGGAGATGGACATCCTGATATTACAGATTTCGTATCCTACTGTATAAAAAAATGAATTAGAAAAAAAAGATCCAATGTTCCAACACATGATATAGGAGAGAGAGGTAACCTACACTGTAAAACACACACCTTTTACACTTTTAGGGCACTATTGAAAACGAGAAAGTGTTTAAAAAAGTGTACTAAATATGTAATAAATTGCTGTGAAAGTGTTCGAATGTGTTCCATAAGAAATGTTAAACAATTTAGCACACAATTACAACAGATTTAGAACACATTATTTCTTGGAGCACATTTTGATAACTTTCGAGCACTAACGGAACGCTATATCAGACATTTTCTCACTTTTTGTACAGTTTTTTTACACTTTTTCCGCTTACTGTTTTTTGTCCTTATCCAAGCCACGCCAATAATAGCTCACATTAAATTCTTTGTCATTTGTCCGGGGAACTGCGCCACCATGCTGCGGAACTGCACCATACCCTCGACGCTACGCCCCCGTGCCCCCGGAGCTGCGCTCTCACAGGGGTGGTTTCCCCCCTTTTTTTGTAACCTATACTCGCGGTGTACACCTACATATCAAATTTCGTTTCTCTAGATTCAGCGGTTTGGAAAATGTTTTTGGGCGGCCATTTTGAATTAGATAGCTACTTTTTTTAACGTTTTCCTTCCTTTTAACATTACCTGAATTTCTAGGCAACACTCTTAACACGCTAGTCTGCACAATTCCAATCATGCGTTGTACGTAGAATCAGAATCATTGAATCCTTTGGCTTTCTCCGCGCCAAGATGACGTGATCAGCGGTAGTCATTTCAGTACTGCAATCCATTCTAATTATTCAGAAAACGGGATGTCCTCAAAGAGTACAATAACT
Organism: Lepisma saccharinum; assembly: GCA_022664845.1. Classification (NCBI taxonomy): domain Eukaryota; kingdom Metazoa; phylum Arthropoda; class Insecta; order Zygentoma; family Lepismatidae; genus Lepisma; species Lepisma saccharinum. The sequence continues at coordinate 6,066 of JAGDQP010004299.1, forward strand.
TGATTCCTTAGTATATCAGTCACAAAGTTGATGGCTGAAAAAAAAAATATTTTCTAAGATAATTTTCTTGTTCACAAATTAAAGTCATTTAAAACATCCTTTATAAAAGCTATATTATTATCTACGCATGTGCAAAAAGTAAATTATTAAACATTATCACCATATTTCTATAGAATAATACAGTAAACTATAAAATCTAATTAACTTAATTTGTCGCTCAATAGCAAACAACAGAAGCAGCAGCAGCAATAGTATCAGCACTAGCACCCAGTAGTTTAGCAGTTTCAAAGGAAATAATTACAATCTGAAAAAAGATAAAAAAATAAATTATTATTAATAATACTATTCAATTCTTATCTTCAGTTAAAGAGTAACAAATCTTCACAGGGCAAAAATGGTTTGGACTTTTATAAATTTAATCTTCCTTTCAATTACCATTACCTTTTTTCCACCTAATAAAAGAGTAAAATATTAATTCAATGAAAATTTCACACTTGAAGAAGGGTAAGTTCTTTCATCAGCATCAGCTAAATATCTCAGATTGAGGTTTCACAGGACAGTGCAATGCTTTTATAGTATAACCTTTCTTTCGCGCATGAGCAGATGGTTTAACTATCTACTCTCTCTTTACGCATGTGCAGATGCCTATTCAAAAAATTACATAAGATTATTCACTTTCCCCAAAGTCAGTGTTTACATACGCAGATTTCCCTAATTCTTTGTTTAAATGGGTAAGCCAGAAGAATATGTTTACATATATCTTCCTAAATTTGGTTAGGTTACGTTGGTTAAAATTGGGTTAGGTTAGGTTAGGTTCGTTTCGGTTGGGTTAGTTTAAGTTGGATAGGTTAGGTTCCGTTGGGGTACGTTAGGTTGGATTAGGTTGTTTTGGTTAGATTAGGTTAATGTTGGGTTTGATTACACACAGGTTCCCCACAACTCGGTGTTTAAACAGCTTCCCCACAGGTTTATGTTTACACAAGAATTTCACTCATAACTCCGTATTTAAAATGTGTGTGCGCGTGTGTGATCTGATGATTTCATACAAGACTCTGTCCTGAGTCATTCCGGTCAAAACCAGCTTATGAAGTGTTATTCAGTTCCAGTTTCAGACCGCTTCAGCAATGATCTGATCAGATCTAGTTATGGGCTTACCAAAAGTAAGTCATTTTCAGCACTGAAATTTTCACTGATGGTTTTTTCATAGATTTTCCTCAGTCACACAACGTAAATATCTGTTATTTAGGTCAACTTTCAGAGTGGATCACCTATGTTTTGATCAGACCGGGTTATCAGCTTACTAAAAGTAACCCGTTTTCAGCTCTGAATGGACAGGGTTAAACGTGCGTTGAAGAATAATTGCTTTCGGCGGAACACTAACAGAGGGTCAGCAGTTCACATCATGCTGGCACCCACCCTACAAAGTTTCAAACTTCTATGACTTCTGGAAGTGAGTTAAATTAGCGTATTAATATTTAAGGACACAACGAAACAATATGAACTAAAGAAAAAACATGTAAAATACATCAGCATGTTCCACCTTCACTAAGTAAGAGGGTCACTAGTTCACATCTTGCTATCACCCACCCTACAAAATTTCAACACTCTATGACGTCCGGAAGTGAGTTAAATTAACGTTCCAAGATTTGAACACAGCATAGCGGAGTCTACTTTCTCTGTAAAAAATCACTTCAATACCATGTAGCCCGAATAGCTTAGTTCGTAGAGCGTTAGTCTGCTTAAAGGTCATAAATAAAATTCTAATTCAAACTATGCCATATCAGTGCGAGCAAAAATAGTAGCCGCCCTAGCTCAGTGATAGAGCGTTATCGTAGTATTCAGGAGGCCGATCATTTTCACTGAGGTCTTTCCATGGTTTTTCCTCAGTCACTCCAGGCAAATATGGATTACTCATTTTAACTTTCACACCGAATCACCTATGTTCTAGTCAGACCTGATTATCAGCTTAGCGAAATTGACCCAATTTCAGCTCTAAATGGAGAGAGCTAAACGTGCATCTTTACTACTACTTAGTTTTATATGAATATTGACTTTATTTGGAAGAATATGATTTAATCCAAAAATATCTGTATGGAGTCGGTCATGCATATCATTTAAATATACAGTAAATGATTTTAATGTACTGCTAGTTAAATTCTAAAATAAAAATCTATTTGTCGTTAATTGAAATCTTCCTTACTGTTTTCAAAAGGTGTGCTTGAAAACTTTACAACTTTGAGGTACAACCACTAGGCAACACTTCACTTTTCAAAAGGTAAGCACGAGAACTTTAAAATAAACTCTCACAATCGAATCTGATGACTTAGCAAAGAATGGAAATGTATTCAATGCATTGCCTTATATTCGAATCTCTTATCTACACACTAAACATAATCCATATAAAAGTCTAAATCAAGCAAATAATCATGAGATATAGATTGAATGCAAAACATTTTACTCATTACCTTTTAATCTGTTAAACTACCAAGGTTCAAAATCATTATTTAAATAATACACGAAACTCTTACCCTACAGTTTGTATTTCATCTAAAGCCAACACATTATTTGTAGTTAAAGTGTATGTTTAGATAAGCAGCTTCTTCTGATTTCATCTACACAAATAAAACTTCACAAAGTTTATTCAAATAAAACTTTGAGTTTTCCTAGTATCTTTATTTAGACTTACTGACATCGCAAAGACACTTGTAACAACATTTGAACATTCTGAGCTCATGAACCAAGGTTCAATTTGATTTTCTCCTCTGTGCTAATCACCATTCAACGGTTTTCTAAAGAAAAATGAAGAAATGTACACATTTTCAATTTATTTTGAATGATCTGTTCTTTCCAATAAAAAAGTAAACAGGATAAAGATTGTATGCGAATCTGTTTTACTACTTTTTCTCCACACAAATCTAATCTCAGGCGACGCCAGTGAGATATCATGCACAAATAACTACTCAGGTCAAAGTAAAACTTCGTTTCTTCACCTTTACCAGCAAATAATACATATCAGTTCTTAAGTCTTTAAGAAGACAGAATGCTAAGAGGTTCTCCGTTTTCAACAGTTAGCAACTTTCATAGAAAAAATATTATAACAATAAAAAGTATTTCTCTAAAAGAAAGAGATATATTTCGACAATGGATTTAAATATCACATTAAAAGTCTAGATACATCTCAGGGGGAGGGAGGGTTCTCTCGCTAGAAGCTTCAAATCTGAAACCAGTTTCTACACGCCGTACCAAGAAAGGTTATTTTTTAGGAGATGGGTCTGGCGAAGTCACTATTTCTACTAATATTTTCAGTTTCAACAATCAACGAATGGCGCAAGGCGCCAGCGATGCGGGGCACTATCAAAAAATACCATATCTCCCCTCCCCCTGGTTCGATCTCAACCAAATTGCACGATAGGTCATATATCTTCCCTATAGCATACCATAAAAATTTCAGTCTCGTCCAACAACGCTAAATACGAGAAAAACGAGATGGTTAAATCTGCTTCGGTTCACTACTTATCAGATAGACAGGCTTCAAGCTTAACTCTTACTGAAATAAAAGCAAAGTAAAAGTTATAAAAAACATATTTTTGTTTCAGTTACAGTGTTTCGTGTCTATGAGCTAATCTCTATTGACTACTATTTTGTTAGACTCTATGCATATGAAAACCATGTTGTATAATTTGTTAAAAGTTTCAAAACCAGTATTTAATGCCTCAAGTGGGAATAAGCGAAACTTCATCGCTTATGATTACAGATGTAGCAACATCGCTGTATTATAATTTATTTTATGGCCAATTATAAACGAACAATTCTAATTACTTATATTCACATATTTTTCACTACATCACGACTAGATATACAAACATTATTTTCTTCACAAAGATTAGAACTCTAAAACTGCACTAATACACTCATTGTATTAAAACCCGCGCAGTGATAACTCATGTTGTTGCAAGGTTGCCACATAGCTCAATTTCTGGACTTAAACTTTCTAAGAGCTGCTTAAGAGTACGGTCCGATTATAATTGACTGAGTGTGCTTGCATGTTGACATACGCCAGAGGAACGGAGCGTACCTTTCTTTCGAATAAATCTCTTGTTCTCAAACTAATGTAATTATTATACATTAAAAGTTTCATACTCCTATTCACTAGTGCTCGAGATTGGCTCCAAAGTTACCTCCTTGCAGCCATTTTATACATGGATTTGTGGTATTTTGAAACCAGTTCTATGTCCCTTGCATTTTCTATACATTTGTTATAACTTTATAATATCTGTAGCATATAATACGACTTTTGGATTTGTTTTTAATTCTTCTGATTTTCAGTCGAAAATTCTAAATGTCTCCATGCCATTCCGGTAGAGTTGGCAACAAAATCATGAAAAACATGCGAAGAATTTGGCCAATATATTTTGTCGCGGAGCCGACTAAATTATTGATGTGTGGAAAAGTTATTTCCACAAACTTCATAACGTAGAAAAACAGAGAAATTTGTTAATCTATACCAGAGAACCGTGGATGCCGAACCTAGCGAAAACGAAGTCGAAATATCCATAAAAAAATTGAAAATTTTCAAAATACTGGAAGTAGACCGGGAGTATCAATTTATTTCATCCGAATTAATTGAAGCGCGAAGAACGGCACTAATTAAGAAGCAGCATAAATTGATAAATGCTATATGGAGAAAGGATGAGCTGCCAAAGGAATGAAAAACCTCAATAATAGTTCCGACTTATAAAAAAGGTGATAAATCGAACTGTAATAATTACCGTGAAATCTTGTTACTCCCAAAATATTACAAAGTATTGAGTATTGTATTGCAAAATCGCCTAAGCATACATATATGAAATGATTTTAGATCATCAGTGCGGATTTAGAAGCAATAGATACATGTTGGACCAGATTTTCGCCTTGAGACAAATCTTAGAGAAGAAATGCGAATACAATGAGACTGTTAAAAAAATATTCATTGATTTTAAGAAAGCATATGATTCTATTTGAAGGAAAAAACTATATAATACTCTGGAACGATTTGGAATTCCGATAAAACTTAATCAATATATTTCATTGATCTCATAAGCAGAATACGGATAGGCAATCGAGATTCACAACGGACTGAAACAAGCTGATGCGTTGTTGCCATTATTGTCTAACTTTGCCGTAGAATATGCGATTAGAAAATAAAAGAAGACAAAAACGGACTAACAGTGAATCAACTGTTCGTGTTAGCGGATGATGTATCTTTAATAAGGGAAAATACAGAGGCGATGCAAAGTAACACCGAGGTCTTAGTAGAGGCTTGAGATGAGAAAGGTCTACAGGTAAACATAGAGAAAACAAAATACATTATATAAGCACAAACACAGGGAATAAAGAAAATAGGCACATAACAGTTAAGAATGAGAACATAGAGAAAGTAAACAAATTTAAATACTTAGGAGCATATGTAACAAGGAAAAATGAGGTAACTTAAGACATTAGAACTTGTTTAGTATCATGCAATGCATTTTTCTTTTCAGTCCAAAAACTCCTAACCTCGCGATGACACTCTGACAGGTGTGTATGCTTATCTTACACGAATGAGTGAGCGCGTTACAGGTGTAGATCATTGTTGAGGAAATTTATATTGCAACAATTTATGTTTGTTTATAAACAATATAGGATATATGTCAATTTTGAATGTTATGTGAACAAATATTCAGGTATTTGAATTATTCTCTTAAAAAGGAATCTTTTAATCCTAAAAATTAAAAAAGATGTAAATTTTGAAATTTGAAATATCCCCAGAATGTTCATATTTATAGCTACGTAAAATTTTACGTTAACAATTTATTAAACAATGATTACATATTTAAATAAGAATTTTAATGACATTAATTTGCTCCCACATTTTGTTCATTAAGTGAATATTTTTCGGAAGAAATATGAATATTCCACCACGTACTATATTACGTCTTTCACGTATGTGAATGAAAACGATTTACTATACAAAAATGACTTCACTTTATTTCAAGAAACCATGTTTACATTTGCATTTGCAAGAGAAAAGACAAAGAATAAAGGCACAAAATGTAAAAACATAACCTTTTTTAATATAACGAAATAGCAGATCCGTACAGTTTCATTTTTGCTGCATGCCAATACAAGTTAAGCTTATTGTAGTTGAGTGCTTGGATCAAACCTTTTTCTTACAAACTCCGCATCTTTTTCCGTTAGACCTGTCGTGTTCACGACCACACAGGTGGCAGCCACCCACTCTTCAATCATTGACTTTAAGATTTGCTGGGGTTACAGAAATTTTCGGCTGTATTAAAAAGATCTTCGTCACGTCGCCTCAAGTTGACAGGAAGTGTTTACTGAAAGGCATATCGTGTGATCTGAGAACTTGCTAGCTCACACAATTTCTCTACAGGAATTCTTTTCTTGATATTTGTTTTTCATTGTGGTTCACGTTGTTAATATCCTTGGCAATATATCTATCTAAACCTCGATCTTCTTCAACTGTAATTCCTTCCATATCCTTGTCAACATCCTCTAAAGTTCCTTCTGTGTCCGAGTTTTGAATCACCTGCGTAGCGCTGTCTTCATCCCTCTCATCACTGTTACTGGAGGAAATGTCTCACGGCCAGATCGTTCATATAACGATTCTTTGATTCGACGCACACCACTGGAAGCATCTGATGACGGAGAACTGAATCATTTTGTTTCCATGGAACGGATAGACGATGTAGACCATACCACAATGATACGGTACTGCTAACTGTTAGACAAGCAAATACACAATGATCCCTTAATAGAAGTGGCAATATGAAGCTACTGAGACTCACACGCTTATCAAGCTGTTGGGCGTTGCGTGTTAACGAAAACAATGTGGTTGGTATACGCGTACATATGTAGCACTTTCTTCGAGTTGCGAAAGTTGGAGTACAATCCTAGCAGATAAATGTAAATTACGAGTGTTTGAAAATAAGGTATTGAGAATGGCATACGGCCCGAACCGGGACGAGATGACTGGGGAATGGAGAATAATACATACTGAAGAACTCCACGGACTGTATGACTCAGACGATGTTATAAGAATAATGAAATCGAGACGACTAAGTTAGGCAGGCCATGTTGTTCCGATAGGAGAAAAACGAAGGCTATATTCCATCTTGGTTGGAAAGCCGGATTGAAAGAGACCGTTACGAAGACCGAGATGAAGTTGAGAATAGAAGTAGATGTTTGTGATAAAACCTGGCTTGATCTGATTGTGATGGAAAGCGTTTTTTACTTCCATTTGTATTTTCAATATTTTACAAAGTTCACAGAAATAGGTGAGGTAAAGTCAGGTTAGATTCTTTCATTACATGCGTTGAAAAATTACGTTTAATACAACAGCTTTCAATCTTCTGATTCCTCATACACTACGTAGGTCAGCGTATGGCTAACAGCTGGCACTACCTACTTGCACGATCTATTATTACACGGAAGTTCTAGTCACATTATGGTGACAAATTTTGGGAGGTGGGTACTCATGCCAAAAGAAGAAAACTAATTTATTTTGAACAGGAATTTAAATCTGATTCATTGTTGAGATATAGGGGTTCCAATTAGGACCCCAAAATCGATTTGTTCCAGTGGTAAATAAAATTAATATTTATCGATAAATAATAAGTAGTAAATTACAATAAAATTATGTTTATGGAAGTTAATTTGTAATAATCTCGTAAAAGAAGCTGAAATTTGATGTCATTGACTTCGCAGTGTTGTCAACTTGCTGTATAAATTTTCAAAATGGCCTTTCGTCAGTTTATTAGGTATTTTGTGTCCCGTAGTGATGATAAACATTATTGTATGTAAAGCACGGAATGTTGGGTTGCAACCTATGAATATTACATGACGTGAAAAGTCCAAATTAAACATTTTGGGAATTTCATCTCGTACAGTTTGTAACAAGGCATTCCGTGTTTTACATATGAATTTACCAAACACCCACTAATCGGAGTTAATATAATTTGAAAACAAAATAAAACTTAATACCAAGTTGGAAATACTGCCAATTCAATGATACGAAATTATAGCTTCTTATAATAACTTTAATGAAATAAATCAACTTCCAAATATGTAAATGTGTTGATAGGATCTTTACTGATTTTTCAAGAATTATGCTTTTTATTTATCACTGTAACAAGTCGAGTTTGGGCTCAAACTTGGGCCCTGTATCTCGAAACTGATGCGAATTTTGACCAATTTTGAAAATATTTCTTCTTGTCTCAATGTGGATAGTAATCCTAAATTTTGTCACTATAACTTGTGAGCATCCTGCATTGTAATATCAAGAGCAGGATATCACGAAAATAACGAATATAATTAAGTGTATTGGATGGAAACAAACGAAAATTAAAATTGGCTGCTATATGTTGTCTACGAAGTCCAATGACGAGAAATTTCAACGTAAGCCGTTTAGCATAATGTAATTTATCAACACTTGAATTTCCAGGCTGTATTGAAAGATGGCAGCCTCCATTGTTTGTATTAACGACAACCAATTAAATGTTATTTATTACATCACATCAAACGTTCGCCAGTGTTTTGTTTTTAATATTTGATGCGGAAAATATTGGAAACTTCCAGATAAATAACATTACAAGTAATATTTTAAACAAAAATAATTATAAGGTTCCACAGGTAAATCGAAAATGAATTTCATAGTAGAGTAGTGCAAGTAAGTAGGATATTAAACAAATTCCGTTTTCTTATTTATAGTTTGCTCAATAATTATTTTTTTCAAAAATATTATAATTGGCTCCCTCACTCACCAATATTTTAAAAATAAACCATTCTTGCCAGAGCCTCGACCAATGAAACCTTTACATCTTAAGACTCAACATTAAATAATTATTCATTATAAAAACGGTCTTATTACATATCTTTTAAAGTAGATATGTCCTTTTCATAACTGTGCGTTTCTAAGGGAGTTGAGATCAATTCTGAAATCTAAGAATTGAAGTTGGAAATCAAAAGAGGTGTTGACACGTGTTGAAAACGAGTCCGAAGTTAAGCAAGCACCTGTAATTATGAAATCGAAGATACTGGCTTTAACTTGAAAATCTAACTTTGCGGTGGCCCGAAATGTTTTAAGTTTGAAAAATGTTGCCGATTGTCACGAAATTACATAACTAGGGATAATGAAACTCGCTGAATTCGGTTTTGAAGTCAACAGCTTTGAATTATGAAAATCAAGATGGTGGTAGCCGGAAATCAATATGCTTAAACATTTCATAACTTGGTGAACTAAACTGCACTACAGACAGGACAAACTATTTTTTATTAATTCCTTGAAAGTTAAGCTATTACTAACAATAAGGGACCTCTCATATCTCCGCGTTGGCCGTAGGTTTGTCCGTGTCAAAAATATATCTTAAGCACTTATCATACCTCGCACTAACTGTGGTATTTTAGTAGGTTCCATAACATTGTAGCAAGTCCGTGCTTTACTTTAACAAAATACTAGAAAATAACCATAGTTAATTTTTAGTAATTTTAGATCCCTGTCAAGGAACCCTCGGAGCCTTAACTATTGTTAGTGGAATCACGGTATTCATTTCTTCTAAAATATTTGTTATTAAACCGAAAACGCTAAAACAAATGCAAGGAGAACTTTTGAAGTAAATTTACTCTCGATGATTGCAGGTGCCATAATTCGCTTGATACATCTTACATCGAATACGAACTTGGCTATTACTCAGCGTAATCTTCCTTCCTACAACAGACCGGTAACACTATTTCAACTGGACCCTCAAATCTAGATAACATACATTTTTTAAATCAGTACACAAAACTGAGTTCACATGTCGGATAGTAGGTGGAATCGTCCAGTGCTGTGAGATAAAATAGCGGAAAAAGTTTTTGATATCTTAATTGCTTGCGGTCATTCATAAATAGTTTGTGCTGGTTCCATGAGTTACTACTTACTATGGTAATAGGTAGTCATATGATGTTGATAACTGCATGTGGTTATACTCATAGGGATACTGAATACTTATTTACTAATATACGCAGTAATACTAATGAACGCAGTATGGTCAGAAATTGGATGTACCAAGGACGAACTTTGTGACGTCTACTGGATATGGTCCAAAAACAGATATTGTGGACGTCCATTGACATAGAGAAAATGAATTTCTATGTGAATGAAAGTGTGGATGTCTAGCGGATGTCCGTAGAAAATAATACATGTGTAGAGGAGGGTGTATGTTGATAGGATATTCAGAAATTGGGATTTATGGAAGAATCCCATGTGTTTTATCGGAATTCTCCAGTTTCCTCCCACTTTCTTCATTCCACAAATTCTCCAATCATTATCATCCATTTGGCCTAAGCCAAAGTTTCTAAAGCCTATCCAAATGCATCAGGATTATTCAATATATCTCTATATCCGTAGTGGAAGGATAATCTATCTGACATTTCCCTGTAACAAAGAATAATTTAATTTGAAAAGGTTAGACAAATGTAGATTATTTTAAGAATATTTTAATCTTAAAATTGTAAACAATAGTTTAGTAATTCAATAACAGTCAACAGTGTTATCATTCAGTAAAATAATTAATAATATTCCGTTTCCATGTGATAATAAAATTTTGAAGAACACATTATTTATGAACGAATCAGACGAATAGGTAAGTCATAACAGTTTTAGTAAATTTATATGTATTTTGATGAATACTTTTATTTTCAAAAAACGTAAAGCAGTATCTGGTATAGTGCAAGCATTTTAATAACACAATTTGGAATGTCATTCTGATATAATTTAGGAAATTTGTCCCAAATGTTAAGGAGTACGTATTATACTTTAAGTAGTGGTTAGATTAAGTTTGATACATATCTGTATTTATTTTATCTATTAGTTTTCTTAATGTTTAGAAAGAGACAAATACTTAAGAACAACCATAGCATTCTAATCTCATTGTGTCAGGTTGTAGTAAGACAAAGAATAGTGTTTTAAAGTCCTTTACCCCAAATCATCTGTTTTTATGATTCAAGGATCAAACACACTGAGCGAGTTATCAGTATCTTAGCACTAATGAGCACAAAATATTATCAAGGTTCCGCTCGGAACTAACCTCATTAGAAGACACTCATAGTATTTTATCCAGGAGCCTAATTGAATGAAAACAAGTTCCACGTTTAAAAACAAATACTAGTGGCTTTCATGGACAGATTTTGTTTTCCGGGAGCAGATTGTCCTCCACACAGCAATCAGGATGTTAGAAATAATTCAGGGTTATCGGTTGCGAGTTCTTCTATAAAACAAACAATGACAAAGTTGTGTGTACCTTCACGAAGAGCATGCTCAAATGTAAAAAAAAAACTGTAATCTGGTCGAGTTTGTCAAGAAAGTGACATTGTGCAGTTTACCTCCGAGTTACAGAAATATAAATTTAAAAAGTTTCGGTACTGCGTACTGGTAAAGTACCTGTTCAATCTATCCCCTGACTTTAGCCCTTGGATGACTATTAATACTAGGACGATCCAACTCCAGCATTGTTAAATTTATGCCTGCATATCACTAAGAGTTTTGACCACACTACCAGCAATAACAATACTTCAAAACAATATTAAAATACTTGAACGGATAATAAGCAATAGTAAATCAAAACTCACACAACGATATACACACAATAAACATTTTCAACTTAAATCTAGGAAGTACTCCTCTCACTAACGTAGAGGAAGCACACTAACTCCATTTTCAAGAATTGAGGTCACAGTCAAAAAGATTATTAAATTTCATTAGTTGGTTCAGATCAGAAACACAGAACACATACGAAAAAATTGCCCTTGTTCTAACTAGTATTCATGTTCGATCAACAGAGGATTCTTGGACTAATCAAACAAGGTGGGAGTTTCTGAATTCGCAGTTTCTAGAGTTTAGTAAAGCTGACAAGAGTCATCTTACGACACATAATGTGGATCTATGTCAGTAACCCACTTGAAACAGCAGTTGCATTTGTATCAAAGTAATTTGTATCAAAGTAAATTTACTTGGGCCCGCAGGGCCACCAAGCTGGACTTCTAGCCCCATGGCTACTTTCGTCCTTTGTAAAAGTTTAATTAATTATGAGATTTGAATTTAAATTGGAGAAACCAAATAGGAAACTGCATAAGCATCAAACAGCGCACACAAAGCAGACCTCCAGGAAAACCAAATACAGGCAAAGTGGCTTTAAAAGGCATTTAATTTAGGTATTTATCTAAAAAAGCAATTAGTTTGACGGATAATTATTAATTTTAATTTTTAGCTCAGCCAAGTCCAATGTGTACGGTAATAACCCACTTCGGAACTGCTCCATTATATTCACTTCGGTTCCTGAGGAACCGGAATCACCATCCATTTCCAGTGGTTCGATTCATTTTTAGAATCGAATCACTGGAACTGGATGGTGATTTCGGTTTCTTCTTGGAAAGTATTTTTATCGAATGTAATCTGAACTGGATATGCTATCAAACCTAACTAAACCGAATTCAGTTAAAAATCAATTAATGTAAAATGTAATTAGAAAATAAACGTAAAATTAAATTGAATAGAATATTTTCAAACGATGTAACATAATTAATAACAACACATTGAGCTCCTAATGTAGATTAATTTGATAATGACCAAGGAAAGGAAGGGTTAAAATATCAATGAACTAATGGATTTGATCGCGTTTGAAGTCGAATTTAACCGAGTGCCTCAATTAGTGACCGTGGCAACGTGGAGGTTAATTAAGGTTAGGTACGGTTATGTATTTTTACACTTTGTTTAAAAATACCTGAAAGATACATAACCGCATCTAACCTTACCTAACTTCCACCTTCCCATGGTCATTAATTAAGGAAAAGTTGGGTTTAACCGAGTACTAAGTTAAACTCGACTTCTACCGCATTTGCAGTTATTATGAAATATATAATTTGTAAGGTAATACGGTGGTCATTTTCACATAACTGAAAAGAAACCCCTATTTGGTACACCAGATGTTCCTATAAACGTCCATCATTTCTTACTGATTTTTGAATTTTCATTTGAGATCCAATCCTTTGCTGATATATATTTATAGTATCACTAACATTTGCTAGTAAACTCGAACTCAAACACGAACGCTGACTTTTTTCGTTAACACAAAATATACGTTTTTCTAATAAGAAGATTGTTTTGAATGTGATTATTGTTAATTATGAATTTAAATATTTCTTATTGATATAATTTTAATATTTTAAATATTTATATTGTTATAAAGAAACGAAATAAATGTATACATGATGAAAACACAACAATGGAAATCGTACAATTTAAATACTAAAAATGCATTTTAACTTCAACATTGTTTACTACATCCATGGACGTAAGAATGTAATAGGACTAGTAACAAGCCAAAATTTATGAGCCGGAAGTGCGCCTTGCCACCATGTTGAATTAACCAAAACATTGCAACTGGCCATAAGAAGTAATGTTAATTGAGCCAGTTCTAATTACAAATTTTAAGGCATGTGAAGGTTGCGTCTGATGAAGCCGACCAAGATGTACGAGTTAGGATAAACAGGTAAGCAATATTTAAGTATTTTCTTAAATAATAATAGTGAAATGATATCAGGTTTCAAGATTTGAATGATCACTACTCTTGAGAAGGAAGTGTATTGCAATAACACTTATTTTATAGTAATTAGTAGTTAAGGACAAATTTAGATAATTAAAATTCATTTGCACATTCACAATATCGTATGCTTCCTTTCCAGGAAGTATGTGCGATCCGCCATGTTGGAATGATAAACTGCACTGTCAGCCGTCCCATTGTTATAACATTGAGTGAATTGCTTGTTACTAGTCCTATTATATTCTTACGTCCATGACTACATCTATGATTACGTGATTGAACGATTCTATAGAGCCGGAATGGAAATAAAGTAATCTGATTCGTTCAAATGAACTGAAGTGAGTATAAAGGAAGTGTTTCCTAAATTCGAGAGATTCATTAATAAAAATGTCTTAGTTATATTTCTATTTGAAAAATAAAAAATTTAAAAGTAGGGAATTATCAGGAAGAAAATGAGTATGGTTTGGGTAGAATTTAAAAGCAAATGTTTGGTTCTAATTGAGCAATAGCAAATTCTAAAAGTATGTGTTACCAATGTTCGTCTCAAATCCGTGGGACGTTTTGTCATTAGAGATGTTACTTTTTGATTGATATCCGTGCTTTGAGTATAACAGTTTCTACCAGTTTAATCTTTTTCGTTTTGATATATTTTTCTTTTCCAATGTATGTGTGGCCGTCTATAGATTTTATTACGTTAATTGGCACTGACAAAAATCTGTAGCAGATTGGTTTATGGTTGTTTGTAGTCTTTGTTGTAAGTGTTGAGGCAGCTTCATGAAGAGTACTGAAGACACCCATCTTAAAATATCATCTTGCATCTCCTGTAGTTTTTCTTGAAACTTTTCTTCAATATTCTGTATGGTTTTTATTGGTTGATTTGTTGCACCAATTGTTTTGGAACTCAACTGAATCAGAGGCAGTTATAGTTGGATTTTTTTATCTATAGATTTTAACCGAATTTCTTGTTGTACTGTGGAACGAACGGAAAGGGCAAATTGAGGCTGCTGTTCTGTGTCCCTGCTTCTGGCATGTTGCACAGTAGTTTCTGTTGGGCTGAACTGTACAAGCTTGACTGAAATGGCTGTTTACGCACTTGTAACAAGTGGGATGATTGACATCTCTATCCTCCATAGTATTTATAACAATTTTATATGAAAAGGAACGTCCGTTCGAGATAGTGTCTGCTACAGCATAACAGGTGAAACCTATTGTAATTCCATTCACATTAAGATTGCTGACTAATGCAGCGTCATTTGCAAAAAGTCGGATCCTGGGAAGAGGTCCTCTGTTGTTTCGTTCTCACTGCATTAATGATAGGGACATTATGTTTGATTAGAAAGGTTTTTACATTTTCTACTTTAAGTGGTAAGGAAGGAGTCAGTCTTTTAGTATTAAACGGTGTCAATTTAGCTTGTGTACCGAAATCTGATTCTTTAAAAGCTTTAAGGAATTTATCTTTATCTGTACTATTCTTGAAATGCAATCTGTATCATGTTTGTTCCTCAGTTTGATATACTATCAGGTTTATTTTTTGAATTTTTCAGTTATTTTCCTATGCAAATTCAAAAGATTAAGTAATTCTTGCTTCACCTTAGTAATTAAAACGACATATTTTGTGTTGTAAATTTCGTCTCTTTCAGGAATGCTTTGGTTGTTAGTTTTTTTGTCTCGTACGTGTTTCTGTAAAATTTCTGCTTTATGAGGATCTGTAAGATGTTTTCTATATTCAGGACGGAATAGATTAGTTGAGATGGAAGGGTTTTCTACTTTAGGAGGTATAGAGCTAGACTGGAAGTTTATGGAGTTTATATGTTTATGTGAGAAGGAGATAGGATGGAAGGGTATTTAATATTGCAGGGGACAGATGCTTCCTTTGTAGTTTCGTCTACATCTTCTCCTATTGTCTGGATTGCGTGGGCAAGTTCTTCAGTTTCTCTGGAGAAGGACGTAGAATTCTGCTGTAGTCCATCCTGTGCCTTTGATTTATTATCTTTCTTGTTTTCTTTTTGTTCATGTTCTTCTTTTTGTGATTTTTGCTTGTTGATTTCTTGAGATTCCTTACTCTGATTTCTTCTGCTATTCTTACCCATGATATAGACTTATTGGAGTAGGTAAAGGAAGTTAATGGCAAGGAAGGAATAGGACAATGTGTCTTAAAAGGATATTTACCAAGATAGTGTATATTACAAGCAAACCTATTTTTGGTTGAGAGATGGAAATGTAGCCTCTCTGAAAAAGGCCAAGGGATTTATTTGACAACATATAACCCCAGAATCGGTCCTAACTCTATGTATCAGTATGTCTTTTTATTTGGGAATACGATTTAAAACCGTTACTAAACGTGTGTATGTTAGCGACTTAGTTGCTCAACAAACTGCAAATAAACATTTGATAAGGAGGGAATGAAGTAATTACTGGGCCCGCAGAGCCCCCAGATGGACTTCTAGCTGCTTTGAGCTACTTTCGTCCTATGATTCTATTTATTTAATAATATGAGGAATTTGTACGTAGTTTGACATTTTCGAACCGGACCCACACCGCGACCCAACAGCCCGAACCACAGAAACAGCCACGAAGTCCACCAGAAACAAGCCAATTTATTTGCTTGATTAGTTCCAAAACCGTGTGAACTGGAAGTGGACAATTATGTAAACTCAATTGATTCCTTTGTATTTGCACATGTTTAGTACTTGTCGAACCGGAAGTATACCCGACCCACCCAATGAACCGAAAAGCACAGGATATAGGTCAAATTGATCATTTATTTCTCAACAATATCTTTCTTTGCAAATTTGATTAATTAGTTCTAACTAACTAACCCTTACCAGGCATGACTCTACTATTTCAAAGAAGTACAAATAAGTTTGGACAGTAAGGTTCATCTATTGATAGGAATAAATGTTAAAAGTTCATCCTTTGTTGAATGTGATTAATTGTGTTAAATTATTAGTTTGATTTCTTTGCGTTGTTCTTCTTTGGTCGTCGCATCGTGGTCTATAAGTTGAATTGTGAAATGTTCCTTATTTGGTGCTGTGCATATCATTAATTAATATGAAGTAGTTCTTGATACGTAATATTATGCTTCAGTATTTTAATATTCATCTGCAGAGGAAGATTAGCCTTTATAAATCTTTTGTCTTTAGCTGATTGGATATATTTTTGCTTTCTTAATTGCATATATGTGTTTATGTATGTAATGGGGATTCTATCATATAAATCTTCTCTGTTTGCCCCCCACAATTTCTCTGAGGATCTCATCCAAAATCTTTCAAATTTTTCAATTTGTTCCACTGAGATGTTACTATGGTAAAGTTCATGTCCGTAAAGTATCATCGGCTTGAGGATGGATAAATATAGTCTAGTCTTGATGGAAATGGGTAGCGAAGAACGGAAGTAATATTTTAGTCTGGCTAGTGAACTAAGTGCTATTTTTTTTTCTTTGATATGCTGTTTAAAATTAAGTCTCTGATCAAATGTTTCTCCAAAATATTTTTGTACTTTTTGTGGTTTAATTTTGGAATTTTTAATTGTCATAAATTTTTCCTTGTCAACTCTGGTTTCTTTGCCTGAATGGTAGAATATGATAAATTGAGTTTTATTTTGGTATAGTAATAGCTTCCAAGTCTACCATGTCACAAATCCCTTTGTATTATTTTTGCAAATTATTGATAGCCGATTCTGTGTTCTTTGCACTCGTCCAATACGCTGTGTCGTCAGCAAAAAGACCCAGTTTGGAATTTTTATGTTTTGGTATCGGGGTATGCCGCTCCTTGTGAAAATCCTGTCTGAATATTAATAGTTTCAGAGAACTTTTCTAAAATCTTATTTGTGTCGTTCTACAAGGTGGCCTAGTAATAAAGATCGTTGTCAACCAATCAGAATTAGGCAGACGAAGAGAATTTAAATCCTTTTACATTGTCAATACTCTTCAACAAGCTTAACCCCGGCTCCCCAATCATATCACCGAACAAACCGAAGAGGTTGAATTAAGGCCAGAGCCATCCAGGAACATAAAACGATTGACTTGACTGTCCATAGAATTACAATGTCGTAATCAGACCGTTGATACGAGTGAAGATTTTATATTATCCTATTATTGGCCACGACGTAGATATCGCCCAAGTTACACAGCAGTCAACAATTCACTGATAGCAATTATGCTCATTAACATGTTTGAACAATGATCATATATTTGAAACGTTCGATCAATGTTTTGTTTTAAATGGGCCTAATTATTTGCAAGATTTTGTTGAGTATATAAGGATTAGGCTTGGAGATAAAAATAAAATATGCAACAATTCAAAACTCTGGTACAGGATTCAGCTTTTTGTTGAAACATATCTAAAATACGCGAAATTTTACTGAAATATTGTCGATCTTGTTCATACTGATATTTTTATTATTCACATTACTTGCAAAGACATTTGCCATAGTTAAACACACTGTGAAGCTGAAGTTATTGAAATATAGGTTTGGCAAGATACGGTTGCCAACCGTCCAGATTTTGACAGGACAGTCGAAAAAAGGAATAATAGTGCAGGTAAGATTTTGAGTCAGTCCTGGGCACCGAAACGTGCAGGAATTAAGAGTTCGTAAATAAGATTGGCAAGACAAAGCAGTAAACATAGACTTGCGATGCAACTTGTATCATGCAAGTGCTATCTAGCGGCTTACGAGAAAATTAATAAGGAATCGAGGAGGAATCTGATCGTGTCACAATAACAGGTAGTTTCAGTGTGTCACAGTATTATACGTTATCTGCGTTACAAAAAGCCAAGATTGTGGAAAACAATTTGTTTCCAAAATTGGTTACAGATTCTCCAGTTGGTAAGAAGATATCGTGTTGAAAACCAAAATACTTTGTCATTGTTGAAAACGTTCTTGGGCCCAATGTGCAGAGAATAATACGGATTACGGAAAGCAGAATGTTTTGCCTTGGAAGTGATGAGTCAAATACAAACGACGAACGGTATTTTCTTCTCTTAATGCAATGCTTCGCAGTGCAGTCAGGAATTAAAAACAGCTTATTGGGCTCTTATAAAGACAATAACGAAAATAATTGGTATATCGCCTCAAACATCAAGGAATATTAATTGTTCGCGGCTTGGAAATTTCCAGAGTCTCCAGCTATTCTGCTGATGTTTGAGTCATTTATGATTGAAATGTATCTATTTATCAGCAACTAAAGATGGAGGCAGATTGTTAAGTATCATATTGGGAATAACTGCATAAATATGCATTAAAAACTCTTGACTTCTCATCTGATACATTTCCTGATCAATATCTACAATGAAATACTGCCTCTGCAAAAACTAATGGGCAGCTATTATAGCTATTATAGCCAAACCTATATTTCAAAACCTTCAGCTTCACAGTGTGTTTAACTATGGCAAATGTCTTTGCAAGTAATGTGAATAATAAAAATATCAGTATGAACAAGATCGACAATATTTCAGTAAAATTTCGCGTATTTTAGATATGTTTCAACAAAAAGCTGAATCCTGTACCAGAGTTTTGAATTGTTGCATATTTTATTTTTATCTCCAAGCCTAATCCTTATATACTCAACAAAATCTTGCAAATAATTAGGCCCATTTAAAACAAAACATTGATCGAACGTTTCAAATATATGATCATTGTTCAAACATGTTAATGAGCATAATTGCTATCAGTGAATTGTTGACTGCTGTGTAACTTGGGCGATATCTACGTCGTGGCCAATAATAGGATAATATAAAATCTTCACTCGTATCAACGGTCTGATTACGACATTGTAATTCTATGGACAGTCAAGTCAATCGTTTTATGTTCCTGGATGGCTCTGGCCTTAATTCAACCTCTTCGGTTTGTTCGGTGATATGATTGGGGAGCCGGGGTTAAGCTTGTTGAAGAGTATTGACAATGTAAAAGGATTTAAATTCTCTTCGTCTGCCTAATTCTGATTGGTTGACAACGATCTTTATTACTAGGCCACCTTGTAGAACGACACAAATAAGATTTTAGAAAAGTTCTCTGAAACTATTAATATTCAGACAGGATTTTCACAAGGAGCGGCATACCCCGATACCAAAACATAAAAATTCCAAACTGGGTCTTTTTGCTGACGACACAGCGTATTGGACGAGTGCAAAGAACACAGAATCGGCTATCAATAATTTGCAAAAATAATACAAAGGGATTTGTGACATGGTAGACTTGGAAGCTATTACTATACCAAAATAAAACTCAATTTATCATATTCTACCATTCAGGCAAAGAAACCAGAGTTGACAAGGAAAAATTTATGACAATTAAAAATTCCAAAATTAAACCACAAAAAGTACAAAAATATTTTGGAGAAACATTTGATCAGAGACTTAATTTTAAACAGCATATCAAAGAAAAAAAAATAGCACTTAGTTCACTAGCCAGACTAAAATATTACTTCCGTTCTTCGCTACCCATTTCCATCAAGACTAGACTATATTTATCCATCCTCAAGCCGATGATACTTTACGGACATGAACTTTACCATAGTAACATCTCAGTGGAACAAATTGAAAAATTTGAAAGATTTTGGATGAGATCCTCAGAGAAATTGTGGGGGGCAAACAGAGAAGATTTATATGATAGAATCCCCATTACATACATAAACACATATATGCAATTAAGAAAGCAAAAATATATCCAATCAGCTAAAGACAAAAGATTTATAAAGGCTAATCTTCCTCTGCAGATGAATATTAAAATACTGAAGCATAATATTACGTATCAAGAACTACTTCATATTAATTAATGATATGCACAGCACCAAATAAGGAACATTTCACAATTCAACTTATAGACCACGATGCGACGACCAAAGAAGAACAACGCAAAGAAATCAAACTAATAATTTAACACAATTAATCACATTCAACAAAGGATGAACTTTTAACATTTATTCCTATCAATAGATGAACCTTACTGTCCAAACTTATTTGTACTTCTTTGAAATAGTAGAGTCATGCCTGGTAAGGGTTAGTTAGTTAGAACTAATTAATCAAATTTGCAAAGAAAGATATTGTTGAGAAATAAATGATCAATTTGACCTATATCCTGTGCTTTTCGGTTCATTGGGTGGGTCGGGTATACTTCCGGTTCGACAAGTACTAAACATGTGCAAATACAAAGGAATCAATTGAGTTTACATAATTGTCCACTTCCAGTTCACACGGTTTTGGAACTAATCAAGCAAATAAATTGGCTTGTTTCTGGTGGACTTCGTGGCTGTTTCTGTGGTTCGGGCTGTTGGGTCGCGGTGTGGGTCCGGTTCGAAAATGTCAAACTACGTACAAATTCCTCATATTATTAAATAAATAGAATCATAGGACGAAAGTAGCTCAAAGCAGCTAGAAGTCCATCTGGGGGCTCTGCGGGCCCAG
Source organism: Lepisma saccharinum (assembly GCA_022664845.1). Lineage (NCBI taxonomy): Eukaryota > Metazoa > Arthropoda > Insecta > Zygentoma > Lepismatidae > Lepisma > Lepisma saccharinum. Next base: position 27,085 of record JAGDQP010004299.1, read on the forward strand.
TAATTACTTCATTCCCTCCTTATCAAATGTTTATTTGCAGTTTGTTGAGCAACTAAGTCGCTAACATACACACGTTTAGTAACGGTTTTAAATCGTATTCCCAAATAAAAAGACATACTGATACATAGAGTTAGGACCGATTCTGGGGTTATATGTTGTCAAATAAATCCCTTGGCCTTTTTCAGAGAGGCTACATTTCCATCTCTCAACCAAAAATAGGTTTGCTTGTAATATACACTATCTTGGTAAATATCCTTTTAAGACACATTGTCCTATTCCTTCCTTGCCATTAACTTCCTTTACCTACTCCAATAAGTCTATATCATGGGTAAGAATAGCAGAAGAAATCAGAGTAAGGAATCTCAAGAAATCAACAAGCAAAAATCACAAAAAGAAGAACATGAACAAAAAGAAAACAAGAAAGATAATAAATCAAAGGCACAGGATGGACTACAGCAGAATTCTACGTCCTTCTCCAGAGAAACTGAAGAACTTGCCCACGCAATCCAGACAATAGGAGAAGATGTAGACGAAACTACAAAGGAAGCATCTGTCCCCTGCAATATTAAATACCCTTCCATCCTATCTCCTTCTCACATAAACATATAAACTCCATAAACTTCCAGTCTAGCTCTATACCTCCTAAAGTAGAAAACCCTTCCATCTCAACTAATCTATTCCGTCCTGAATATAGAAAACATCTTACAGATCCTCATAAAGCAGAAATTTTACAGAAACACGTACGAGACAAAAAAACTAACAACCAAAGCATTCCTGAAAGAGACGAAATTTACAACACAAAATATGTCGTTTTAATTACTAAGGTGAAGCAAGAATTACTTAATCTTTTGAATTTGCATAGGAAAATAACTGAAAAATTCAAAAAATAAACCTGATAGTATATCAAACTGAGGAACAAACATGATACAGATTGCATTTCAAGAATAGTACAGATAAAGATAAATTCCTTAAAGCTTTTAAAGAATCAGATTTCGGTACACAAGCTAAATTGACATCGTTTAATACTAAAAGACTGACTCCTTCCTTACCACTTATCAGAACATCCTTCTCATGCGTAATTGAAAATATCTAAGTAAATACTAAAGTAGAAAATGTAAAAACCTTTCTAATCAAACATAATGTCCCTATCATTAATGCAGTGAGAACAAAACAACAGAGGACCTCTTCCCATGATCCGACTTTTTGCAAATGACGCTGCATTAGTCAGCAATCTTATTATGAATGGAATTACAATAGGTTTCACCTGATATGCTGTAGCAGACTCTATCTCGAACGGACGTTCCTTTTCATATAAAATTGTTATAAATACTATGGAGGATAGAGATGTCAATCCTCCCACTTGTTACAAGTGCGTAAACAGCCATTTCAGTCAAGCTTGTACAGTTCAGCCCAACAGAAACTACTGTGCAACATGCCAGAAGCAGGGACACAGAACAGCAGCCTCAATTTGCCCTTTCCGTTCGTTCCACAGTACAACAAGAAATTCGGTTAAAATCTATAGATAAAAAAATCCAACTATAACTGCCTCTGATTCAGTTGAGTTCCAAAACAATTGGTGCAACAAATCAACCAATAAAAACCATACAGAATATTGAAGAAAAGTTTTAAGAAAAACTACAGGAGATGCAAGATAATATTTTAAGATGGATGTCTTCAGTACTCTTCATGAAGCTGCCTCAACACTCATAACAAAGACTACATACAGCCATAAACCAATCTGCTATAGATTTTTTCAGTGCCAATTAACGTAATAAAATCTATAGATGGCCGGCCACACATACATTGGAAAAGAAAAATATATCAAAACGAAAAAGATTAAACTGGTAGAAACTGTTATACTCAAAGCACGGATATCAATCAAAAAGTAACATCTCTAATGACAAAACGTCCCACGGATTTGAGACGAAGATTGGCAACACATAGTTTTAGAATTTGCTATTGCTCAATTAGAACCAAACATTTGCTTTTAAATTCTACCCAAACCATACTCATTTTCTTCCTGATAATTCCCTACTTTTAATTTTTTTATTTTTCAAATAGAAATATAATTAGGACATTTTTATTAATGAATCTCTCGAATTTGGGAAACACTTCCATTATACTCACTTCAGTTCATTTGAACGAATCAGATTACTTTATTTCCATTCCGGCTCTATAGAATCGTTCAATCACGTAATCATAGATGTAGTCATGGACGTAAGAATATAATAGGACTAGTAACAAGCAATTCACTCAATGTTATAACAATGGGACGGCTGACAGTGCAGTTTATCATTCCAGCATGATCGCGCATACTTCCTGGATAGGAAGCATACGATATTGTGAATGTGCAAATAAATTTTAATTATCTAAATTTGTCCTTAACTACTAATTATTATAAAATAAGTGTTATTGCAATACACTTCCTTCTCAAGAGCAGTGATCATTCAAATCTTGAAACCTGATATCATTTCACTATTATTATTGAAGAGAAAACTTAAATATTGCTTACCTGTTTATCCTAACACGTACATCTTGGTGGGATTCATCAGACGCAACCTTCACATGCCTTAAAATTTGTAATTAGAACTGTCTCAATTAACATTACTTCTGATGGCCAGTTGCAATGTTTTGGTTAATTCAACATGGTGGCAAGGCGCACTTCCGGCTCATAAATTTTGGCTTGTTACTAGTCCTATTACATTCTTACGCCCATGGATGTAGTAATCAATGTTGAAGTTAAAATGCATTTTTAGTATTTAAATTTATTGTAATGTCTTACAGTTGTTTCATCGACTTACCCGTCGACATCCTCAGACCCGTTATGAATAATTTTTAAAATTCGCTGTTGTTAATGTCCAAATTTGATTCAATTTGTAACTTGAGAATGAGATCTTTTCTTTCCAACAATCAGAATAAAATAACAATTGAATTTAAACAAAATCTAAAAAAAAACATCTTTAAAGCAGGAAAATCTCATCTAATGCCTTATCAGGAGGCAACGTACCAAGAATGGAAGATACATTCCCTCGCTGAATTGCGATACTGAGGCGCTGGATTAGGAAGGTGGTAGCGCGAGCATCACCTGAAACGATCTGAAACTTCTTTAATAAAATTAAGGCCTGCCGTGCCCCAAGTACCGCTTGACTCAATTGCGATCGCAACAAAAATATACTGTGCAAGTAGATTAGAGTATTTTCGATTTTAATCGGCCTCTCTACGAATAGCAGCACCACCCGCTTTCAAAGAAGAATGAGTAACATTTGAAATGGCGAAAATATCAGCGCAGGTTGAATCCCATAATAGAGGTCTTCCTCTTTTCCATGGAACTAGTGTCATTCCATCAGGTATCTTACCGTCGGAGCGGCTACAGCCAGATGGTTCTCGTACCGATGGTACATTAGCAGAAACTAGAGCTCTGAGGATGACATCATTGACACTAGAATGACGCATGTCTACCAGCACTCCTGATACAGGAAAGACCGTGAAGGCCCCGTTGATCCACGAATGCTCCACAGGCTGGACAACGATGAGGTACACAGACGTCTGCTCCTAAACGTAAGGCAACAGCAACCCGGAAGCTTTCATTCGAAAGATGTAGCCCAAGAGGAGGAGAAGGCAAAGCTTGGAGCCAAGCACCGGACTCAGGTGAATACGCTGCTAGTAGCCTGGCTTTATCTTCAAGACAAGTAGCGGATTGTAGTAACTGCGATTGTGTACGTTTGATGATAGGATCGTCCCAAGAAAACTGAGAGCTATTGACATCCAAAGGAGGAGAATTTAATCCACTTAACGTAGACCATTTTGCTGAACAATCTTGAATAGAGGCGTCCGGGTCGAGGCAAAGGCCCAGTGGAAGGATAGACTCAGCGAGATGACGAGAGCCATGGAAAGACGCTAAAAAGGACGGAATCGCCAAATCCATGCCCCGACGAATGCCAAGTCCACCTGACCGAACGGGTAGGGTAGCCTGTAACCAAGCCTTGCCACTCAAATAACAATTAAGGATCGATTCGAGGCCTGCCTGTAAAACACAATTGTAACTCTGTAACAAGGACTCTTCACGCCAAGAAGGAGAACGACGTAAAAAGTACATTAATCGGGGGATGGAAAAGGAAACACGAAGTAGATAGAATGCTGAATGTGCTGAAATCAAAGATAAGCGGGAAAAGAAAATTTCAAGCTTAGAAATCTTCTCAATCAGTAGACTGCCTAGGGCCTCGGTAGAGATGGCGGAGCCAAGTAGATATGCTGAATCAGAAGTCATAAATCGTATTCCAGGAGCCAAGTCCATGAATCCATGAATCTTGAATAAAGAGCATCGTTCTGGTCTTGCGGAACATTTAGAAAACTAACTTCACACTTCGAAAAATTCAGATGTAAGCCAATTTCTGAAGATGCATCTCGAATGTTAAGTAAGGTACAAAGAACTAGGTCTGGATCGTCCGCGATAGTCCGCGCAAATTTTAGCAACTCGAGGGCAATTACTTTTGGGAGATAATGATGATATTATAGTCAGATTCTTGTTTGTAAATAGTGAAGAAAAGTGTGGAAGTACCCTTATATTTGTAAAATGCTGAAAAAGATGGAAATCAAATAGATAGTAATTGCTACTGGGTATAAGGCGCTACCTGTTGGAGGGCATGTTCTTCACGGCCGCCATATTGAATCTATATTGGTTTTCTTCAATGGGGAGGGGGTCTTGTATGTGTGCTAATGAAACCCAAAATGTCCATAAAACATGAAGCATGAAAGTCAGCGTCAGGCTGTAACGATTTTAGAGACTTCTAAGTTTTTAACCCGTTCATTTGGCTAGTTCGAATAGAGAAATATATTCCAGGGAAAGTAATTAGAAAGGAGAAGCATAAACACTTAATACAAAAGCAACTAGAAATTGGATGAATCTTATAAAGCATGTTAAGATACCTTACATGAAATGACTATTTCCAAAACGTGTTATCTCCATGAAACAATAAGCTCCAGAAATTAAATTGTTATTTTAAATTATCAGCTAAACTATCTCAAATATACATAACAATTTATAATGAAACTTTATTTAAAATTATTTAGGTCAAAACTAATAGATCCATTGTTTCTGGAGCTTGTTATTTCAATGAAGATAACACGCTTTCGAACTGAAAGAAGCACACATATATTTAATGGATTTTATTTTTACTTCCTTTCATGTAATGTAGATAAAAATTGCAGAAAATAAGACGGAAATGGACAAAATCTTCCGCAAAGAATTTTCAATCTGTATGTGTGTGTAGGGAGGGGGGGAATTGCTCCCACGGGTCCTGAAATGCAGAAGTTGATAACACCCAAAGTAATATTGTATCCTTCATAAAACAGCGTAGCTAGTTCTCACGAGACATCTTCTCAAATAATATAAATTATCTAAATGATAAACAAGGAACCCAGTCGCTCTTTGTGATCATATTTTCTATGACCTTCCGTTCGATTCAGCAGAGAGATTTTGCGAATGAGTTAACTAAATTTGCTTTTTCTGTTCTTAGAAAATGTAGGCTCAAAACTAATTTCTATTCATGTATGAGTAAGAAAAATAGCTAGTTGTTTTCCAGTACTATGAACTTCTATTCTTTCTCAACAGATAGCTAAAAGAATATCCAACGGAACTCGAACCATAGGAACCGGCTCTCAGCTGTAAATTTCAATCAAGGTCCGATGAGTAACAAAAGAATGGAAGTATTTTTGATAAGATAAAATGAATTTTATGGGTGCTATCAGCACTTTGGCTTACGCCCGTTCCGGAAGTATTTTGGATGTTGCAGAAGTAGTTGATTGCATACAATAGCCACAGGTACAGTCAATATAAAAGTATATTTCTTGTCCTTCAAGTGTTGGAAAATTTAATTTTTGCATAGAATAAAAATAATTTGATATTACAGTAGTAATTGATAAAACAGCTTAGAATTATCCATTCCAGTCATATACTGTCAAAGGCTAAACCCAGGACACGTCACAATTTCGTTCAATCACACTTCATCCTTAGACAAAGTTACCTGAAAGATTGAATTCTGTCAGGCCACCCCAATAAGAGGTTGTCACTCCCCCGAACTCTCGAGTGCATACCTCCAGCTTCAATTTTATAATGGTTAATAATATCGATGGGAATCCTGCTACCCCTAACTTCGGCTTTAAACGCCCCAAATTGGAAATCCTTGTAGAATCCCTGATTAAAGGCCATAAATATATTAAATTTCGACGAACTTCTATTCTGATATCGCTCAATCCACAGGTAGGTCTATATGTCGGGATGGCAACGAAAAACACTCCACCTTTTTCCTCATTTACAATATATTTTAACGAAAAATAGCTTAAGCCTGAGTCGGTTAAAGTCCCTGTAGTGAAATGTTCTAGAAAAAGGTTTGGCAATTTAAAGACTCTCAGTTAATATATATTTACTTTTTTGTGAATGTGCTTGAAAACAGGATACCATTTTTCTATCTATTGCTCTGTCTTTCAATGCTAGTACGCTATTATTCGGAAGCGACTGTATTTCAGAAGAGAGGAGGTCTTTGGCTCTGGTCCGTAGCCACTCATGCACGACTTCTTTAATGTTTTTATCATAAACAAATTTTCAACCACCCAGATCTTCCTTGAAACGGCCAGAAATGAGATAATGTGGCAGTGCAAGGTCAGGCGAATGTGGCAAACACTCAAATTTAATGTTTCGGGTAATCCTACGCGACGTACAGGGGAGGGCGTTGTCATGCTGAAGCAGCACAGTATTTCTGAGTATTCCTCGCCATTTTGTTCTGATGACAGGCTTCAAATATCTTACCAGAAGATCAGAATACGACTCACTGCTCACTGTTCTTCCACAGTGATGCGTGTTTTTGGACGAATAAGATCATCAATGGTGCGTATTGCCTTTACCGTTACTGCACTGTGCGGGCGGCCAAGTCGAGCAGAGTCCAACACTCTTGTGTTGCATCCTGCAAGTTTACTTGTCCCTTCCTATACCTGCTGTACTGGCATACAGGCACTGGCACAGGAAACTTATGACTAAGCGCTATTTTTCAATTGCAATTGGAATTTATTTGGTAGCTTTTAGGCATTTTAGGCTCAGATCTGGCAGGGTGGAAGAGAGGATGTTGGAAGATAGACGGCCACAGCCTATTTTGTAGGTACTATCCCAGTATTAGCCTGGTGTGACTGAGGAAAAAGCCCTGGGAAATCCTCAGTTACGATGGCCGGCCGCTGGGATCGATTTAAGGACCTCCCAAATGGTAAGCACCACTCTACTATTGAACCACGGCCGTTTAATAGTATGAAAGGTACCTTAAATAAAGATAATTGCACTCAAAATTATACTACTTTTTTACACGTAAACCGGAATTTCGGGGTGGGGTTCAGACCCAACTCTAAATACATAGTGTACGTCCTTGAGTACTTCCATATCGTTCAATATAATTATTTTTCGGTAAAATTCGGAATTTGTTTCTGGTATCTTGATATTGCCCGGTTTTTCAATTTTGTTCGGTATATGGACATTTCAATATTTGGTATATCGATATCGTTCGGTATATCAATATCGTTTATTTCAGTATATAGATATCGTTCGGTATTGATATCACAAGTGCGCGTTTAACCTTATATGCATCGTTTTTATAAAGCGTTAGACATGACGTTACATTGTATACTTCATGGTCACCATTTGTACTTTCTCAGCTTCAACATTTCATGTTATTGCTAGTTCATTTCTAACGTATACTCCTACCTCCACGAAAGCTTTTCATTTTTTTCAGCTCTCTTATTCATTAATACAAATGAACTTTGATGTGTCCAAAATCTTCCTGAATCGTTACGTTCACTGTATAGACATATAGGTGCTATTCTGCAGCAGCAAATTTTAACAGCTTTCAATTTTCCCTTGTCTCTTTTGTTTTTTTCTGCTAAAACTTCCAGGAGGTTAAGAAAGTCTTCTTTATATTACTTTTTGAAGCAATAGACTGTCTGATAAATTATATCTATTTTTTGTAAGTATTGCATCATTTAGGAAGTTATTTGCTCTAAAGAAAAAAACAACAAATTCTTTATTTCTCAGTTTTTTTATATTATCCACTGCCAAATTTTCCTTCTTCGTTGTTGTTGTTATCTACCAATCCTTTCAAGAAATGAAACTAAATGTGACTCAAGTAGTTTTCATCTCTAGAATAAATACCTTCATTTATTCCTCCCACCACATTCATATGACCAGAGTACTAGAACAAGGAAAGTCCAGTGCATAAGAACGAATTTGAAATCGCTTCACTTCAAATTCTTTGAAAAGTAATTTCAGACTTATCTCTGTCTTTGCCATATTATCATTTTATTTTATATTACGTGGCCGTTTTATATTTTTATACTTCAAAAATAACGCAAATCTACCACGAAGAACAAACACTGCAGTATTTGTTCCAACTCATACCACATAAAGGACAGATTGCCTTTACTTGGTACAGGGATTGTACAAAACTGCTCAGAGATATGCACTGATTGATAATAAATAAGCGTGCGAAAATCGTTGAAACGCTTCTTTCAACGGGCTGGAGAGGGTGCTGGGATGTAGAAGGTGCAAAAAGACGTTCAGAAATGTTGGAAAGACAAGCGTGACTGAAATTACTGTTTGTAAAGGACAAATTGCTTGTGGTCCACACTCAAACAAATTGTAATATATATTACAATACGCTCTATCAACTGAGCTATGATTGTTCGGTTATCGCCCCTTATACATTATAGTGTATTCACTCTTAAATGTGGAAAGGAGGTTCAATCACTGATATCTACAGAATTCGAAAGCATAACAGTTAACAGACTAATAAGTTATGGTTGCAAGAAATCTGGCAAGCATTACAATTAAAGCCAAGATTTGTTAAGTGCTAGTATTGAGAAAACTTAAGTTATGAACTGGAGAACTGCTTGAAATATACCCACACTACCTACCTTGCTACTAATGCAAACAATAACATCTTACGTCAGAGTCAACCTAAAATGGCGCCAGGTCGTTTTAAAGTTGGCAGAGCTTAAGGAAAATCTTAGGATGAATTTCGGCAGTTTTTCTTTAGAAACTGAGGGGGAAAATATTATGGAACATCTAAGGGTACTCAGTAGTCAGTTCATTTAAAAATAATAAACATATATAGCGGAAATCCCTACTGAAATTGATGGAACCAGGAACTTAGAGAGAGATGATGTTTAGAGATGAAATATAAAAGACGAAACAGTTTCCTAACTTATATTTGCTGCTACTTGGCATTATTATTTTTTAAAATAAATCCATCCACAGAGCCCTCTTTTAGTGTATTTTCACACTTCTTGAATTTTTGTAGATAGTATAATGAAGTATGTCATTGCAAAGAATTCATCTTATGTTGCACATAAATAGCATACAACTGACTGTAGATGATAATTTGATGTTATGTTATTTGGCAAAATAAAACAAAATGTTCTTGGTTCCAACATATTGTATTAATTATTTTAATAAACGTCATACAAAAATGTGCCCCTGATATATCAGCGAATCAGATTCAAAATTTCCAAGCCAATAACCTTCCTCAACTACGTCATACGATCTTATCTCAACAATGCGTGAGATGACAGTACGAGTTCTTTTTGATATTATAAGTAATATCCAAAGTTTCATTTGTTGCAGATTCCTGGGTAATATCTGACAGTAGGGACCAGGCTCTGTAGGACTATCTAGTTTTATCAGATAACGAATGCTAAAGTTTTGATAGATACAATTTACTTCGAATTTAAGATTTTCTCTGCAAATAAGTCTCGATACAATTTCTAACAAATTGTAATATGTTGTGATCACGTTGGGAAGAATTACACTATCCGTGGCTACTCAGAAGAATAGATATGTAAAAAAGAGTCATAAGAACAGGGAAAAGGCAAGGAAAACAACCAAAGAGGCAGAACGGTCCTTCACGTTATGTTTAAGGCCACAGAACAAATAAATCTCATAGAGGATCAAATAAAGACGATTTGCTTTTGTAATTACATTCCAAGTAGTTATTTGAAATAAACAATGGTTGAGAAATAAAACGTAATATGTTTCCGAATCGTCCCCCCAAAAATTACTGCCGTCGCTTTATAATTTTTGTGTACCAAAATTTTAACTGGCTTCAAAATATTCCAAATTCAAGCTATTATTTATTAATGAAGTACGTACAATCATAATTTCTTAGCGGATGGTAGGTACATTGTACGTTTTTTCTAATATTTTGATACTGACTTCAAAGATTTATAACATGAAAATATTATTTTAAAATTTTTAGTTCACTTCTTTGTAATCGCTTTTATATTTCTTTATTAAATATTACTTTTTATAATGCAATAAATGGGAATACTTGATAAATGAAGCGTATGCGCGAACAAACGTCTAAGTGACATTTTCAAATAAAGAAAAAATCACCAGTACATTTTTATGTATAACAGAAAAAATATGAGACACAAAATATTCATAATTTTGCACAAAAGCGGACTTTAGTCTAACATGTCTTTGTGCAAAATATGAATATGTTATGCCTCATATTTTTCCTGATATATATAAAAATGCACTCGTGATTTTTCTTATTTGAAAATGTCACTTAAACGTTTGTTCGTGCATACGCTTCAAATGTTGTAACTTCTATGCGTAGAATGAAATATAACAAATATCTTACCCTAAAGTATGGGTGCGACTGTTGTACAATGGCCACGATTATGCATATAAGAACGGTAATTATTTTTTAAAGTCCTTTATTAATTTTGGATCATTATATATGACAAAATATGTTTATTAAATTAAAGAACACTCTTGCAGGAAAATTGAATAGATTAGGATTAATTAACGTTTACACCGGATCACTTTTGCTATAATTAATCAACACTCACTTCATGTCTCGTACGCTTTTGACTTCTTTGAAGAGGCGCCAAATTCAAAATTTGTCCGCTCTTGCAAAAATCCAAACTGCAGCCCTGCTCAAGGTAATGTAAAAAATGATTGAATGCAGATTGGTAGAATAAAATACTTTCTTCAGCAGCCTTATGTACCACATGTTTCGTTATACGTAATGTGGATGCTTTGTAGGAAAGTTGTAACGTGTAGAAAAGCAAACGAAATTCAAAATTTCAACTAGGCCTACCTCTATCACCACTGCACATGTAAACATTTCCACAGAGTTCGTTGTGGTTTGCTTAAATTTTTCAGCAAATGAAAGCACACCGAAAAAAGTGCACTTGTGGATAACCAATCAAGTTTTGCATTATATTAACGTTAAACAGTACAGTTAAAGCAGACTTTGCAACATCGCTACTCTCACGTGTGGAAGATAGTAATACCTTTTATATGATTTACTCCCCATGCTCCGGATTTCGCGGTTTCAAGCCTTCAATACAATGCTTGGGTCGTTTACACATCGACGTAAGAATGAAGAACACTACAGTTGAACCTGCAGATCTATATCTCCGTGCCCCTATTCCATCATTCGGAGCCGTCGGGCGTGCTTACTTGGAGAATAGAGTGAATATCTAGCAGGTGAAAGATAAAATACGCAATAATAAGTAAATACACGAAGATTTGGAGAAAAAGATGGTTTATTAGGTCATGGAGTTTTAAACTAACTTCAGAACTGCTTAAGATACTAACATGAATTCCACTGCAAATATGGATTCCACTACATGAAACCCGTAATGTGTTTATATATACACATTTACAATATAATTGATTATGACAATCGCACAATAATAGTTAATAGCTTTAAAAATACTAAAGAAATAATTAAAAGATAGTTTAACAATAGCAGTAGTATAAATTGGGAAATTAAATAAATAAGAAATGAGTTCAATCTGATAACAAGAAGAAACGTTAGTCACTTTAATGTTTAGGTTGCTTTGCTGTGCCATCTATTGAGCACGATAATCAACTTTTAGAAAATGAAAAATGGCAAATTGTTGGTGCGCGGTTATGTGGAGTGAGTGTGACGGCAGTGGCTAGTGTGTTAGGTGTGTCGCCAGGGACCGGGTGCCGCGACCATGTACCTTGGACCGTTGACGACTGGAAACGTGTGGTATGGTCGGATGAGTCACCATTCACCCTATTCCAAACCACGGGCCGTGTTTATGTGTGGAGAACGCCCAAAGAAGCGTATGATCTGCAGTGTCTCCGCCCAACTGTGAAACATGGCGGCGGCACGGTGATGCTGTGGGCCGCAATATCATGGTTTTCATTGGGTCCTGTGGTCACACTTCGCGGACGCATCACTGCCAACGATTATGTCGCAATTTTAGGAGACCACTTGCATCCTATGGTCCGGATGTTGTTCCCGGACAATGACGCCATATTCCAGGATGATGATGCACCCATTCACACAGCTGGAGTTGTTGCAGCGTGGTTTGAGGAACATCGGGATGAAGTTCAACACCTCCCCTGACCCGCCCAATCCCCAGATCTCAACATAATTGAACATCTGTTGTCCATCTTGGAAACACGACTCCGGCGACGATTTCCACCTTCATCCTCTCTCACAGAACTGGCCGATGCCCTGCACGAGGAATGGTGTAATATTCCACTTGCTACCATTCACGACCTCTATGCCTCCATCCCACGTCGCATCAAGGCTGTTCTGAAGGCGAAAGGTGGCCCGACACCATATTAATCTGGTAAGTTGCACTTTCGTTCAGGTGTTTCCATTATTCTGATAAGCATCTGTACATGAAAGTACATTTTTATATTGGACAATCGAACTTTTAGAAGGCAGCTCCCTAGACGCTCCTTGAGTACGGGCCTGCCTTCAGTTTCAAGAGGAATGTCACTCTTTCGTAGACAAACGCCCAGGCCACAAACTTCCCCTCTCCTGGCCTGAAAGGGTCTTAGTTGAGGTACGTTATTCCAAGTACGTGTGAGGCTTAGACCATAGGTATCTGTACGGTTCATAATTGTAAGTAGGAAACATGCATCTTAAATACGAAAAGAAACAACTTCACCAATAACACGGACAACAATACCGAATAGTTTATTATGTATGCTAAACACAAATAGAATTATTATGTACACACTGTGAATTTCAACCTCTTTTATTTTTGTCTTGTGTCCCTTTTCAATACGCTAAAGTCAGGTGCACCAAGTAGCGAAATTTTACTATGGTTTGTAACACTTATACTCAATGAATTCCTCCTCCCACTAATTAAGAAACAAACTATTTAGTCCGCCTGTTCGTGAGAAAACCTTTTGTTGTTTCAAATTATGTACACTTCAGAAAAGACTCCTTTGGTCACTGGGTTAGATTTTTTGTATAACATTGTATTTTCTTGACTGTAATACAAATATGTAAAACGAAACTGATATTAGGAGTAAACAACCCAGCAGCTAAATTATTTGAAAGAAGTGGAAATTTAAAGTTAAATATTCGTGGCCTGCTCGTGTAATAGGAAAGTGCCCGCCTGCCGACACGTTTATATTACATCTGTCTCATGGGGTTAATTGAAAATGTTCCGGTGCTCATCAAGTATTTCAAAAGAGTACTCATGGACCTCATGGTTAGGTTTCCTTTTTTGGAGGTGGTTTTGAGAACAGATCGTATTCCTCACAACAAATAGGATGTTACATTTGGTTCAGGATTAGAATTTGAAGATCTGGCCATACAATGTTGAAGGTTTGGCTTTTTTAGTTTAAAATACTTCGGGAACTATATATGCAAATTGCAAAAGTTCCGGTACTTGGTACCTGTGGATACTGGCTAAAATCAACACCTGGTCTCTCTTTGAAACATATCGGTGAAAATCAACAGGTACGAAGGTAGATGTTTTAAATTATTTTGTTTCTCGTACTCGAAGTATTAAAATTATATTGTCTAAGAATTAATTCCATGCTTCCTTTATTGGATCACAATAGGACACTAGAGAACAATGTACCCAAGTATTAATGATGGTCAATGGGCTCTGATTAGGAGAACTAGGAAGGGGTTGAAGTTTTATTTCTACTCACAATGGTCAAACGACAGCACTTTCGAGCAGCTCTCATTCCCCTGTAAAATCCATAATAGTACCTATATCACAGGCACTTATTCCTTACTTCCACGTTTTTTCTCCGGATAATGTGCGCAGCGAGAAACCTTATCCTTTAGACTTTTGACATTATATTCGATGTTTGTATCTCTAGACATATTTAAGACATATCAAGAGGTTACAACCCCTTACTATACTTCCACATTGCCTTACATTTGATTATCTTTTGCGGGTTAAGATATCACCTTGTCATCCAAAAATATCTGTCCTTTAAATTGATAACGATATACAATGACATCTCGTTACCTACAATTACGGTTTGGTCTTCCTGTTCGCTTGTTAACTCTGCTCTTCTCTAAGTTTGTAGATTTCTATTGATACTGAAGCATGGACCACGTCCAATCTGTGAAGACTGTTGGACGAATTACGAAGTCTTTTATACAGCTCCATTCTCCTTCAAAAGGCATTACTAATCCTTCAAACCATTTTTCATAAGCTTTACATACAATTCATTTTTCTCCTCCATACAACGAAGCATTCCTTACAAACCACAACCTTTTCTTCAATTTGTATTTATTAGCTCATAGAAATTGTTTTAATTCATTCTCCTAATTCTACTTACCGCGTTATTTCTTAATTTATCTGTATTCTTTCCAAGGAAAGAGACGTCATATCCTCGCTTAAAATAACTCTAAAATACTTCGAACCATTTACCTCCCCGACCTCTTTCTCCTTCTGTTGGTATATGTTCTAGTTTTTCAATCAACGTTTCTTTCACAGTATGATATCTGTATGTCACAAGTATTTATCCATACCAACAACTCATAAAAATAACTTTGTTTATTAAATACTGGGAAAGATCCTTCCTTTATTTTACAGAGAACCTATGGTGGTTTCAGAACTTTGTTGATTGAACATATCTACTTGGAGTGAGATTTCTACAAACAGCTGTTTCTCAAATTGGAAAATCTAAGCCGCAGACGAAAACTTTGAAATTCATCGTTAACCCAAGTGAAAGGATTAGAACAGCAGAGGTAAGAATAACCATTTTCTTCGTTTTAAATTCTGCCTTCTTGTGTGCGTCATTAACCAAATATATATTCAGTGTATAAACTTATATGCCGATACCTAGTCAAGTATCTCTGATGTTAGAAAAGTTAATAATAACGTCAAATGTCCTTTTATGGGATATTATCCCTAATAATAAAAGAAGTGCGTTTTATATTGAAAGGAGATATACTGTATATAAGTATTTTTTGAGTTGCTAGAACTACTTTTTTCAACATAGGATTCGTGATTAATTTCAAATCACTAATTCATATGACGATAATCACTCATTCTCACCCGTGAATTTTGGAAGAAATTTGTAGACTGTTGTTTGACACGTTACTATGCACCCCGTAATCTAAATATCTCTTTGGTTATCCCTCATTTAAAAGACAATAGACTGCAAATGTATTTATAACATGTAAAATTCTCACACTTGTTTTTAGTACTAGATCTGTGGTGTGAGTTTCGTTTTCCGTTCCAACTGATGAATGAGTTATGAGGCGTTAAAGCTATAAAACAGTTGCTCTCACAGTAATGTGCATTAACGTTCTTGATTTACAATTGTACGAATTGTTGTATGTATCTTGCTAGATGGCAGCTATAGTAACAAATGCATTTCAACACCAAATAGTATGATGAATTGCAATCATGTTAATTCTCTTATACAATTAGTAGTGATTTTTTTATGTGCTGTGAGAGGAACTCCCCAAGAAAATACAGAGAATGGTGAACGAGCTTCAACGGTCACTTTAATTGTTTTCCACATATGAATAAATCAAGCAAGAAGTATTACTTGGCCGAAATTGTAGAAAGAAGCCTTAAATTTAGGCAACCTAGCTCAACACTTGTGTTTTACACAGTTGCATAGTAAATACAGAAATTGTAATATTCTATTATCTTGAATTTTTAAATTTCTTTCTGTATAGTCTTTACGGGCAAGTATGCTGTAAGCTTTTCACACATCTGAGGAGTGACATCCCTCAAGAAACACTCTTTTGGGGCTGCATATATGAGGAAGATAGCAACTAGAAAATTACTGTATGTAAGATCTCTAAATCCACCACTACTCATAATGTCATACATACAGTATCTTGCTCAACATTAATAATATTGACCGAGTAGTGATACTCATCTCCAGTATCACATGTACACACTTCATATATTAACTATCATGAAATGATGAACTCATGCTATGACTATTTGTACGGTTTTCTATGATCATTAAAACGTGCAGACTTGAAGGTATGAACGGTACCCAGTTCGTGTTAGTTAGACATGCGTAATGTAGAGAAATGAAATGGAACCTAATGTGTAAGAATTGAACAGGAAAAATTATTAACGTTACCACTTAGAGCATCCTTTGGACTGTAAGCTAGATATTGTGAATCATTTTCTAAGGTTGGTTTACAACACCCTAAGGAAGGTAGAACTTTGGCATGGATTGAAAAGGGAGCCAAGATCAGATCGTCCGAGGACGTAATTAGTCAGAAATGAGAGAAACGAGATTTGCAAAGGACACCAAAGTTAGAAAGATGACAGAAAAGTGCCCATGAAGTCTTGCATGATCAACAGAAGAAGCAGTGAAATCGACTGTTTCCGTTTTTAAGAGAACCAACGATAATCCATTTGATCTGGATGTTTTAATGGACGACGAAAGTGATTATCCCTTTCCTAAGTATTGACCGGAAAGTCTCATCAAATAAAACCAAATTGTTGACTATCTCTGTAGGATAAATTAAGCTTGCAGTGCTTCTGGAATGATTCTAGGAAACATCTGGTTAATAACCCACATAGCAGAGTACATCCCTGGGACGTCCCATTTAGATCCCATTAACGTCAGATTTCTCAAGCTCCCATAGCGATGTCCTGAGGACGTCCGTGGGATAACTCTGTGGCCAATACAAACAGTTCATCCCGTATGGAGGTCCCCTGGATGTCCACCGGAAAGCCGTGCGGGATTACCTACCTGGAATTTCTATAAATTAAATCGACCTTACTATTATTATTATTTAATTAATTATAACTATACGAAGGATATGCCTTCGTATAGTTATACGAAGGATTAATTATAACTATACGTCCCATGGATGTAAACGGGACTTAAACAGGACGTCCTACGGACGTCCCGATATCCTGCCAGGAGATCCGTCAGATGTCCCCGGGACATCATTTTGCTATGTGGGAATGTCAACTTTGATGAGCTTCGTTTTCGTACAGAACATGGGTAGAATAAGGTATGTTAGTTCTCAATTCAGTACGATAACACGTGACAACTTTTGTAATTCAGACTGTTCAAGGCTACTTGAAAATCCGTGATGTCATCAGGTACCCTTGCCATCTAATTTGGATCACTTCCTGAATTCAATTCATGTGTAGGAAATGTGCTCCTAGAAGTGGTCTTCCCGTGTCATTGATGTGGTATTTCGACTCAACATGTAATAATCTATAATGATAAAATTGTAAGCATTATTATCAGAACTATGTTATATAACATCAACTTATACTGTATTCTAAACAATAATAACCTAAAGAAAATGCAATTCTAGTTCAAAGAGTGCATTGCATGTCTTACTAAGATTATACAGCTAAAAAATGCGTGGTAAATTATTTCAACAGGATTTTTTTTTCCTATTTCCTTTATGCAATACTCACTATTTATGTTTTCCTGTCCTTTAAAACATTATTTTCAATATAATCTGCCATCTATCAGGTTCCCTGATAACATTCGGTAGTTGAATAGAAGTTCTAAAATACAGTAGAAGTCCGATAGACCGGCATACAACAGTCCGGAACACCCGATTGTCCGGCACCATTCCAGTTTTTTTTCTGTAAACGCTTCTGAACGACAGTTGAAAGTGCTTGGCGCGGTTCGGAACCACTCGGAAGTGTCCACTACGCGTCTGCTACTGTTAGATGCAATCAGCATTGTTCGGAATCAATCGGAAACGTTCGGACTTTACTCGGCTGTCACCACACACAGGTTCAGTTCATTGTTTTTGCTGTACGGCTTAGCCTATACCAGTAGTAAGAGGTACCGCCCGATAGTCCGGCATTTTGAGTAGTCCCGCACCGGGCCGGTCCCGAAATTGCGGGACTATCGGACTTCTACTGTATATATACAATTTTATCAGTACTGAATTACACAAGACAATTGCAATTCACATGTGACTACCGTGTTTCACAACGTTACATGTATGTTATGAGTTTGTATTATCATACAGAGTGGTTATGTAGTGGCATGGCAGACTTCGAGGGATGATAGTACACCGAAAATAAAGAAAAGTCCCAGTGAACTGCGTGGAAATTTGGCAGCATTTCGGTGCCACAAGCTGTCGAAAGCATGGGAAATGAACTTAAGAGTTTCATATTTCCAACATCACGATCAGTAGAGCTCATGTGGCGTGGTACGGTCAAAAGCTCTAAATATGCAATATCCAAGAATGGATATTTCAAAACTGCGCAATCGTCTCGCAAGGGTATAAGTAAGGATTAAATACCCCAAATAAAGTAAGGATTCCCAAATAATATGTGAAGTAAATATTGATCGGAATTAGCATGAATGGGATGGCTTTCCACCAGAAAACAATAAATCGTTCGCGCCAAGTCAATATCTCAAGTAGATTCCATATACCAAAGATATTTTAAAGTGCGAGGTTGCAAAACAAGCAGTAGTAACACATGCAAACTTTCATCGAATGCTTAGTTTATTTCCTTTCAAAGAGATTGAATTGGATGCCGGTGATGACGTATACTATGTTTACTTACACGAAAAGTCGTTAAATTCATGCTTATTTCGATCTATCTTTACTTCAGACAAATTCAGGGAATCGGCCATTTTCCTTGAGGAATCTCTTTGCGCATCCATTGAACAATTTTGGTATATGCATCTTTAAATTAAATGTTTTACGGTATTGGGCTCTACCGTTCGTAGCGTGAGAAATACGAAGCAGTAAAGTTTATTTTTCCCACGATTTCGACAGCTTGTAGCCCCGAAACGCGGCCGAACTACCATCCGGATCAGTGGATTTTGTGTGTGTGTGTGTGTGTGTGTGTGTGTGTGTGTGTGTGTGTGTGT
>JAGDQP010004299.1:46217-68578 GCA_022664845.1 Lepisma saccharinum
TGTGTGTGTGTGTGTGTGTGTGTGTGTGTGTGTGTGTGTGTGTGTGTACTATCATCGCATGAATTCTGTAGGTGCAATAGGTAACCACATTGTATTTTCGTGCTATGAATGTGGCCATATAAGTTACGTTTTACCTTTCTTGGTCTAAAAAATGTCTTTGCAGAATTTTGCTAAACTTTAAGTTGTTCTCTATGTGTAAATGTATATTATTACTATTATTATTAATAATAATAATAATCATATGTATTACAGGTACTTTCCTCCAAGAGATGTAATATTTTATACCAGTGGGATGCTGGAGAGAAAAAGTTAGAAGAAAGTTGACTAGCGCTGCTGGGAAAATCAGTCTGAGAAAACATTTGATTCAGGTAAGATTTAACTTACTCACAGTTGTTGTGTTAGACAAGTTATTTTACTGTTGTCATAAAATGTGCAGTTCCACGCGCGTTACTTTGATTGGGTGTAGTATGTTTAAAACTCATATATTCACGTTTTATAGGAAAGGCTGTATTCCAGGAAATGTGAACGAACTAAAGCTGTCCACCGAACTGAAAAGACAACCATCGACTTTGTAAAGTGTATTTGCATCAAAAGTACACTGTGAAAGGAGTAACTTTGACTTGTGGGTACGAAATTCCAATTTGGTACCCACAATTGTTAAGAGGCAGTGGCGAACCCAGGTTGGGTTTAGAGGGACTGTTGTGTCTGAATTATACCGCATTCTCCTGGAATTTAGTGTTCTATGAGTGTAATTTCTTATTTACACAAAGAGAAATAAACGTCAGTATGATTCATCTTTTTACGTTTATGATATGAACTGTGAAACCATTTAAGAGTATTTGACTATCAGAATAATTTGGCTAAATACATTATCTGATGGAATTCAGCTTTCTGTGATCCTTTTAGGTTCTTAATACGATCTTATATGAATAAGCAAACTACGGGTGTAAGTAGAAATGTAAGACGTTTGCCTTAGCCGCATATTCTGACTGAGGTTTCAATAAGACCAGCCAACAGTCATTCGAACAGGCCAGTAGCAGAACCTGCTGTGAACGTTTTCTCTCGAATTGGACAGTAGCTCGCGCGAGGTTTACTGTTATAAGGCGTATTGTCCATTCTTGCAATTTTAGCTTTATCGTGGGGGTACTAGAATTTTCGTTACATTTTATGTGATTTGAATAAAGAACTTACAGTTAGTCCAAGTATCTTTGACGATATTCCGCCGATTAATTATAACATTTTTTCATGATTATCCCCAGTTTGTAGAGAAAAATTTCAACACTACAACAAATTTTATCTCCTCTTTTCTTTCTTTCTTTATCTTTTACTCTCTTTCTATGATAATTGTTTGCACAATGATAGTGTTTTTTCCACTCTCCACATCAAAGCCTAGGGTTTAGCTTTGCGGAAGGGGGACTGTACCTTAAAATTTAAGAGAGGGTGGGGGTGGGGGGTAGGGACATCTGTGTAGGTGCCATCTGTACATTTCCCTGGTGATATTAGTTAACCGCGCCATCTCTCCATTCTTTTTACCCGAAGTCACCGATCGTAAGCATTGGACGATAAGGACTGGATAAGTAACGAACTCCGATTAGGAAGATGTGGCTGCGTGGAGGTGGGTCTATGATGGAAAACTCGTGGAAAAGTGAATCAATGGTGGTTTTCTATTATGTTCCATGAGATGAAGATGATGTTCTAAGGAATGTGCGGTGTGGTTGAAGATTCGGCTGTGAAGAAACTTCCAGGATAGGCCCCAATCTATACGGATATGGAGGGTGTGTCCCAGCCCCCTGGAATGAACTTTAACGGCTGACTTCCCTGGTGAGAATGGATGATGAGAGTGAAAGTAGTTAGGATAAGCTTAGAGTAGATAGGTGAAGGATAAAAATTAAATTCTGATAGGGAGCAATTCATAGGGAATTAAAGGTAAATGTAAACTATTAATAATACTTATTGTGATAATTTGCTGATTATATTTTTTGGGGGGTTTAAAATGTATAGATAGAGGAACTGAAGTCCATATAAATGAATGATTGTTTAGTGTCCTTGTATTTTGTATTTGAATTGCTTCTATTCTAGAAATATTTTGTATATCATTAATGAGTAGATTACGGAAAATGAAGTATAAATTTTTATTAAGATAGTTACACAGAGAGCACAGTGCGGGAAGTGATTTCAATAACGTAATTTTGACTGTATAAATGAAAAAAAAAAAAACTGACACTAACAATAATAACTAGACAACTATGTAAGGACTAATAACACCGATATATAGGATTAGTAAGGAAGACACTTTAGAAAATACTGAAGTCACAACATAAAAGCAGGAATTAATAAAATGAAAAACATTAATAAATAATTGTAAAATTTAACCCAAATAAATAATAGAAACTTAATACATTAAACCACTAACACCAGTGTACTTAATATATGATTGTATTTTGTAACAGCTCAGGTCCATGTATTTACGTATTGTAAACTGAAATGAAAATAAAAAAAAAAGAAGAAATTACCCCACTCGCGGAAAAAGGGCCTGGATTTGCCAGCGGGAGCTAGGCTAAAAGAACTTCCCCGGCCCCCCTCTCTTTGTTCTAAGGACAGGCTCTACAGTTTAACGTGGGCTGTGTCCCCACCAGGTATCGAGCTCAAAACGACTTCGTTAGAAGACAGCGAGCGTTACCACTCACCCACCATAGAATCTTAATTTTTGGAGATCAGAAGATCTACACGAAGCTAGGTTTTGGCTTTCTAAGTTTAAAACCAGGCAATGAAATGTAGAATGTCAATAGAGCAGATATTTATTTTCGAGCAAACGATTTATGAAGAAAATAACAACATTTTGTTTCTCGGACTTGTTGTAAGCAACGAGAGTATAATGTTAGTAGGTAAAACTTAATGCCTTTTTTCTTGCCATTGTTGCCAACCTGGTATGTTTATTTTTTCAAATAGTACTACGTTGGTTCATTGAATATTTGATGATGGACTAGTTCACTGATGATAAACAACGTATGTGAATAGAAGCATAGAGAAGAAGAGGAGAAGCGTTTTTGGTAGTAGAAATATTCATGAAAACAGAAAATTTAAAATTAAGAACAAAAATTTTGATTAAACCAATGTTTTTTTTTGTTGTTGTTTTTTTTGCTATTTTCTCTGGGAGTTGGTAAGAAAATATCGGAAGACGGACACAAATAGAAACATCCAGAGGGTTCTAAATTTTTAAAAAAGCAAACATTTTCAGGGACCTAATACCTTGGTTAAACATAAAGTGAAGCAAAGACCGTTTTATTCTCCAGAAAATACATTAAGACAATGCCACAATATGGGAAAACCGAAAAATTCCGTACAAGGCGCTCTTAAAGTGGGTGTTCACCATTTAATTTTGAATTTATTTATATCCTTTAGCCGACTTTAACTCAGAGCAGAATAAGGGTGGAGAAAGTACATTGGAACAAGCAGGTCAGGACCAAGTTTGAAGGTACCATCCCCGAAATGGTGTTTACCATCGAGATATAATGCTATAACTTTTTTATGTCCTGCCTATTTCCATCCTTATTTTATTTGCTACTAAAGATGTCAGCCATATCGGCATTAGAAGGTCCATCACAAAATATAACGTTAGGTATTTATATTCACCATTGATGCGAAAAAGAACTTTACAGTCTTTGACTTTGCTTACAAAGTTAATCGAAATATCATTCGACAAATGTTTTATTGGACAGAACTGTTTTAATTATTAATTCGCATTTTATATAGGATGTGCTATATCAATAGGAATTATGTTTTATTTCCAGTTAAGCCTTTTTTGGTTCTCTCCTCGCCCATTCCTATAGGGTTAGGTCCTTTCGTCGGGTGAAGATGATAAATATATTTTAGGGAGTAGGATTTAAGGGTATTTATCTTTCATTTATTGTTCATTAACTTACATAATTTTTATTATGTTTATAATTTTCATAATTTACCAACCACCCAACAACTTAGGGTGTGTTGACTTCTGTTGATTTATTTAAGTACTCTGCCTTAAATTCAGATATTGTATCAAATTTTGGCATCATGGATTTTGAGAGCAAAGTTGCTCTAATGTAGCCATCTCTGCTTTCTTCTACGCACACTGTTTCTGCCTACTCTGTTACAAGTTTCACACATCTTTCAACATCTTGGGTATGGCATGGAAAATTTAAGAATGCAGACTCAGGTAGAGTTTTCTCTTGCAGAAGTGACGAAATAGTCTCTGTTGTGAAGCTTTTCATCATTGTAGGGGGAGAAAGCTTACATTTTGTACAATCTATCAGCTCACTGTAATCCGTGGCATCGAAATTAATTGAGGAAGCCATAAAAGTGCTAACAGACTTCTCTTTCCGATTTTGAGTTTTTGCCTTTAGTACCCTCCTGTAAACCAACTCTCGAACGTGTTGTCTCTCATCCACTATCATAGCCAACAACATATTCTCTGAGTGACATAAGGACGGATTTCTCTCAATCACAGGAACTATGATTCTTTTAATGTCATCTGGCAAATATCTCGTTGTTTGAACAATCTTAAAAATGTGTCTAGAACCATATTTCACTGACTGATAACTCGTAATATTGAACCAAATAGGTGCACGTGTCTTCACTATGTAGTTTACAAGCACCTTGAGTTCGTTTGGAGGACTTGTTTGAGAAATGGATAACCTTAAGGACCCGTTTTGCATATGTCAGCCATCGAGAGTGACTAAGAGGTTCAGGATCTCTTACAGCCATATCTAGAGCACATTGTCCTGTCTGGATTGCTCTACCAATATCTAGCAGGTGCTGTTGGTCTTTACTAAGATCAATTTTCTTTACATTGATTTCATCTGATTCAATTGCCTCGAATCTTATAACGGGCAATTTCTCATAATCAAGCAATTGTTTGCCAATTTTCCGAGAGAATGACGCTGGTCTCCCGGTCCTTCCGTACAGGTATTCAAATAAACATCTGAATGGTAGCTCGTTGAAGTGAAGTAAGCAAATGAACCACTGCAATGGGCGCTGAATTTTAACCTCTATGTTGCGGATAACACCATTTGTCCACCCTCTGTTTGTTGCTGTCATCAGAACCAATAGCTTCCAGTTCATTGATATCAATATCACTATCTTTCAGGCACTTAAGGGTGCAATTTGGTGTTTCATTTCCGGTTCCAGTCGCCGGTGTGACGTGATCGACATATTGCCCATCAGGCTGACGAATTATGCTAATATGCCCCTCTTTCCTTGCTCTTCGGTATATTTTAGCTCATATTTTTTCTTGGAAGATGGTACTATTTTTTTCTACAATCAAAAACTTCTACCATAGAAACTGACAGATAGGAGTGAACTGGCGCTGCTCGCCTCCCAGTTCCCACCAGGAGTCTGTCGGTATCGGAATATAATGGAGGCTGCCATCTTGAACACGTCCCTACTGAATTGTTACGTAACACGTGCACTGTAAAATACAACGGCCAAAACATCGTTTGCAAGCTCATATCTTAGTTCAGTAGTTAAGGTGTTGGCTTGCTGAATAAAAAACGCGGGATCGAATCCCAGTGGGAGCAGATTTTTTTCTTTTTTCCTTTCAAAATATAATTCTATATGCTCATATTTATCATTAATAATTGCTTACTTGCATTTTTCGAAGATTATCCTAAATAAGTGACCATGGGTTATGTTAGCGGAGGTTAGGTGCGGTGACGTAGCTTTACATTTTCAGTTCTCATATTCCGTGCTCGAAGCCAGCCCACCCGCGTGGAAAGAATGTAGGAAACCTGTCGCCACAGGTTCGTTTGATAATAATAGATACGCTCATTGCTCAGTAGATTACATGAAGGTCAGAATAACACATAATGGTTAACAGGTTATTTCTTTTATTATATTTAGTTCAAAAATGCGTATTTTTTTTAAAAAACGCTAAAACCCCGACTTTTTACTAAGGTTACAAAACTTTAGCTCTAAAGCGCAAACTCAAAATAAAGCGTGTGATTTTTTTATAATATTTCTTCTACTATCATCCTTCAAAAACAAAGTACTTTGACGCTACTTGGAAGGAAAATATATAGACTATATAATTTTTGCGTAAAGGTAAATTTTGGTGTTTTAGTCATTTTTTTTTAAATTTGGATCCTTTGCGCGAACTGAAGATCCAACGTATGATTTTTTTTCATAATTTTCTCGTTAAATAGCATGCAAATATGCAACTTTTGAGACCTATGAGAATTCGATACTCGAAAATTCGATTTCTTCGCCCCATCCTAATAAACATATATAATGTAATTACTACCACAAAAACTATTACGAGTAAAAGAACAGGAATGAAGATAATAATAATGGAATAACCTCTAGTAATGAGTAATTGTATAAAAAGGAAACATAACATAATAATCGATGATGGAGAAGAGAGAGAGAGAAGCAAGTAGATTAGTACCACAATAAATTAAATGTTAAAGAGAACAAAATAATAAGAAATGGTCCACTAACGAACTTAAGGTATAATATAGCTAAAATATTTCAATAAGAATGCTTATGGATAAGATGAACTATAGGTGAAGTGTAGTTTCTGAAGACGAGGACTGAAATGCATCTTCTGCCCTGGAGTGACTAAGGACCCTCGTGCACAGTTGCGACCAAAGTTAAATACAGTAGAACTACAAGTGTAGCGGTTAATGTTAAGGTATATATGACAAACAAAATGATGCAAATGATATATGTTGATATCGCCTGTTGAAATTTCTTGTTTCTTTTCACTTAAATTCTTTTCAAAGCATCTATCAAAAATTGTGAAGGAAGATGGCTTCATCAAATTGTAAGAAACAGAAGGAATAAAGATAGCGAATAAGATGAAGAAGTTTTACGACAGACTGAGTGTCTGCATTTTGCATTCACTGTCGACATGAAACGGCTGTATCGTAGCTGCAATATTCATTCAGTAATTCCTAAGCCACTGTCTCCTGGTTCTCAAAGAATTCAAATTCATCATATGTGGCTCTCAGCTGGCCATCCCTGGCCTATAAGAACACCTCAAAATTTCCATAAATATGATCAATTATTTAGTAACTAGAGAATGTCAACAAGCATCCAAGAAGGAGAAATATAAATGTTAGCGTAAAATCAAATATGATGATAGTAATGCTCAAGAAAGTGTGTTTTCTGCTTCAATCAAATACAGGAGATTGAAAGTATAAAAAGTTACAAAAAGAAACACTGCTTGAAAAAAATCACAAGTTCCTCGACATCTTGTGTCATTTTCCCACTGCCAATAATGGGGTTTCTTTTACTACGCGTGACCCACAACATAGATCTTTTGAAAATGCATTAGGATCTATTTCCCATTACTGTCCTTATGTAATCATTGCGTTTTTCTCCCTCATTTCTCTTTTTCGCTTTCACAGCAGAATTTATCCATTCAAACAAGATCTGTATTTCTTTTCTACCAGTTACAGTTTTTTTCATACCCTTGCAACATTACCAGATGTGTAATGTTTGCGCATCGCTCCTGCGCATCCACTCTTTGGAATTATATCCTGCTGCGACAAGCTACTAAACCATCATGAGACCAATAGGTATTTTTTTGTAAACAGAGTCATCACCACCTATTTGTAGTTTACGTGGTGGTGACGGATCATAAAAGTTGTCTCAATAAATACTATTTCCCGGTCAATTTCATTCCGTGTCATCAATTTCCGCATTACTTGGATTCCATTATGAAGTTATTTTCCGTATTTACAGCTGATTTTAACCATATTTACAGCAATATTCAAGTGTCTGGTTTTCTACCATTTCCTAATTTTCGAGCATGTTTATACTTTTCACAGTCATGAATCTTTCCTCCTACGTTGATATTCCTGAAATATTTTTATAATGTGCGCTTAACCTTCGTACTACTGAGTTTTATTTCTTATATTGAATATCATGGGGTCATCGCTGACCCCAGTTGGTAAAATATTATTTTGTAATCTCTCGTTATCTCGATACATCCCAGCGTTTCTCCAATTTTTGAAACCGTCCAAAAAGTAGGATTTCGGAATACTCTCAAAATAGGTATATGTTTTGGTGAATCCTTTCCACCGAAACATTTTTTCAAGTTTGAATATAAAAAGTTACTGTTGAATATAAAAAGTGGATGTTGTAATTCGAATTTCTATTCCGTAATTTTCCCATCGAAACTGCGTAAGTGTGCACTCGTCCATTGCCTCCACTGAGAACAAACGTAGCACCAATCTTGCTGAGACTTTTTTCACACAGAATTTTTCGTGCAAAATTGAAAACAGTGTACCTTGTGATATGAATATGGCATCAACTATTTCGCGCACTTTGATTCGTCGGTCACTCAAAACCATATCGTGGATTTTGTTAATAATTTCGGAGGAACTCACTTCCACTGGACGTCCTGAACGAAGTTCGTCATTTGTTGATGTACGATCAAGTTTAAATTCATTTACCCAATTGTAAACAATCGCAAACACAGGGGCAAATTTACCATGAACTTCATTCAATTCGACTTTGATATATTTCAGTGTTAAGCCTTTTAAATACAAGTGTTTAATCACCGCACGAAACTCATTTTTTTTTATATAAACAAAAGTTTATTGCTATGGAAATGAAACCACGTGATAGATATAGCTGAAATTTTAACACCAGTCTAGTGAGAGATGAGCAAACTTCTTACGATTCTACGAGTGCCATTTCTTATATAGATATTTTCTAAACATTTATTGAACAACCCTTGTATAATTTCGTTTATATTCACTATATAAGTGAGACATATACCGTGAAAAATATTCATGTACAAAAATTTATGTTTGTTGTTCTCTCTACTAGAACTACCCATTCTAATTACAGATTGGCATTATTTAACTCTTTGCACATTTGAAACCAATGAGGTGTTCGGACCTAATGAACCTTGTGCATTGAGAATTAGATTATCCGTTAGCTGAATGTTATCCATCTTGGCTTCATACGACTGAACAACCTTCCTCCATGGGAGGAGTATTTACACACCCAAGCGGATATATTTAGAAACAACATTGTTTTCAAGCGTGTATTGCAATATAGAACGTAATAGCCGACTCTAAGTTCTATGAGGAAAAAGTAACTCATTGATTCACCGCTGATGCCAACTGCAATTGATGGAAAATTTCAGTAATTTATAGTTCTCTGTTTTGGTGCCATATGACAGAAAAATATAGACAAGAAATCTTCCTTGAAAGGAGAAATATCGACAGGCTGTTGCCAGTAAGTTTAGAAACACAATTCCGCTGTCTTTTCCAAACTTATTTTGATAGATAGGATACCTCTACTTCCTATGAGAGAAAACAAGTAGCCAATAGAGTCATCATTGACCCTCAATGGCAACTAATGAAATTTTATATGTAATCATTTATAAAAAAAAAAAAAACTCGAATATAAATTCCTCTTAGGATACAAAAATTTAAGAAGAAATATTAAACGTCACATCAGAAAATTTAATTGCATTTGTACTTTTGCGAAATATAAATAACTAAAAATCTGAGTGGGGTCACCTTTGTACTTCATGGTAGTACAAAGGTTAAAGTGTAATCTACTGTCATTGGCTTAGTGTTTCCCATTTTACGTGATAGCTTTTAGAATAGACACTAAACAGCTACACAAGGTCTTCAAATACTCAATACTGAATCCACAAGAAATCGGCAACCATCATATCGCGACCAACACAGCTCCTCTTGCGCAATATTTTTTCTACACTAATTGTCTTCTCATTGCTAGGGTTCTTTTATTATCTGAAAATATTATAATAAGCAGCAGAAATAGATTATGACTTTATTTGTACTCTATTCGAATACCAGCATATACACCTTTGAGATGGAGGATAACTAAACTTGCTCCACAACTTCAAATTGCTTTTCCAGTTTGGTGGAGATACCACAGTCGAGCCGATGATGAAAGATTAATAAATTATTCTAAACCAAAAAGGACTTCCAAAAGGACACACATTTATTACAAAGGTACACGTTTTCAGCCCCACAGATACACCAGGGAGTATAGATTCTTTTTTGGTATTAAGGCAGTATTGCGACAACAATTTCATCATGCAATATTTGTTGCTTTGTCTTACTATCGTAAAACGTCCTGTGATAAAGATGAGTTGGTACTTCAAGATATTTGGCAATTAAGACGAGGATATGTGCTATACACGTCCACTTACTGGTACCTACATATGTGAAGTATGAAGAAAAACCTACAGCCAATCAGAGTTAAGTCTCATCTTAACTCTGTTTAAAGTTACCGCTTTTGAAACAAAACAAGAGCGCTGAATAGTAACGGCAGCGTTGCCACTAACACTATTCATAAATTTATCAAGTTAACAATAATTGTATCTCTGCGTTCATGTCCCTTCAGATTTGATCCACTATTTCTACTACTTTCAGTGTGATTGGCGGAGAGGGAATATATACGTTTTTAAACTTTGGTGTGCTCATGTTTCTTCTTTTTTTAGACTAGTGTACATTGTAAAGCGTGGACATAAGCTATACATAAAAGACTCAGCAAAACATCCTTTACTAAAATTTGCTTTCGCTAAAATATTAAACGAAACAATTATGATATTAACTTCTGTATTATTGCTAGAAACTCTCAAGGAAGTTTTGCGTTGGAAAGGTAGATTACGTGCCATCCTGTCCTTCTGTATACACTTCCAGAATACTTTATTTACCGAAATATATGACTACTGAGATCTAAATATCTCTTCAAGAATTTTGTGACAGTTTCTAATTCTATAGGAAGAAAATGAGACCAAAGGAGGTGTACTGTCACCTATAGTGAAAGACTTGAATTAAGTTATTTTATATTCATTCTCTGAATGTTTCGTATTTGTTTACCTACTACGCAATAAACCAATATTCTGCTAATTTTATGCTCTTTTGTAAGGTGTCATTTTGCCCAGAGACAGAGACGTGCCTTCGGGCAGATCACCCATCATCATCATTGTTATCAAGATTGAAATACATATAAGAGTTTTCATTAATTACAGAACGTGAAACGCAGTTGGTTTAATTTTATTTGATTATTTACCATGGGCTGAGCTCGCAGCTGCTTTAGGATCATCACTTTGTAGCAGAGATGACTCCCTCGCCCCAATCACTTCCTAAAGCCATCTCGGCATTTGCCTGCCAACACTCGAGAACGCGCCATCTCTACAGTGTTTATTCGAAGTCAGTAATTGTAGACACAAGGAAATAATAAGTGACTTCGTACTCAACCTCCGATAATGATGCCCGGTTTCTCATTGCCTTTCATCAGATAAAGTTGATGTCCTAGAGACGGGCATCGATCCATTTGTGTCCCCATCAGGTACAGAGCTTAGAGCCCCTTGACTGTCTACAAGGCAAAGTTAAATGTAGTGTTTCGAATTTGTTTTGTATTAAAAGATTGGATTGAAATGTAATGTCATTGGTGTCTCAGTGTTGCAAACTTGATATAAGATTTATTATTTTTCAAATGGCACTAAGTCGGTTTCTTTAATTTTTGGCGATGGACTTGTGAAGATAAATAACATTTATGAAGCACCGAACGTAGTGTTGCATATTAAACCATGTTAAAAGTAGAGAACTGACATATGGAAAATGATAAACGTTATAGCAAGTGGGCAACACTACAGGTTTGCAAATTTTATACTATGTTTCCTATGGTGTTTCTCATGGCTAAATAAGTAAATATACACACTCAGATTCATAGTAAATGTTGGATGATATTTTTTGTGGACGAAATTTGTATAATTGGCAACACTGAAATATATTGAAGTAAAATATCTTGTCTGATCCAAATACTGTGAAGTGTGTTTTTATATTTACAGGATTATAAGAAGCGACGCTGTTGATTATTTTCACTTCAAATATGACAACATTAATAATGAAAGAAAATTGCTCTTTCCTTCATAACTTAAGATATTCAAACAGAATCAAAATAATGTAATCCGTGAAACTTCTTTGATATTGCGAAAAGTCAATTCTTAAAGTCAGAACAACGTATATGGTGGTGTGTGTCAAATAAAGTCTACAATTTATGGACATTGTATATTTTTATTAAATCCGAAAATAAACTTGTAATATTATTAGGTATCTCTTTAGGTACCAATTTTAAATGTACGCTGTTAATTTATTTTATTTTATTAAATACTTGTTGCAAATATTTCTCTTGAATGCATGGTGTATGCACATATTTTTAATGAAAAGTAAATAAATTCTAAAACTATCGCTTTTTGTTCTTTTACATTCCTTCTCCTGAGTACGTGATTATCAAATGCGAAATATGAAAATGATACGTTAATGAGTGCATGTTAATGAGTACATAAGAAGGGCTAAAGCCCCTGAAACAGAGGAATACTACTTAAAATTTAGTGTCGACAGAAGAAAAACTTTGAAATGGCAAGATGCAATAATTTATCTGTAATATTCTTATTCTTCCGTGACCGCAAGGAGGGAGAGAGAGAAAGAGAGAGATTTGGGCAAACGTCAGCAATGAGCTCCAATTATCCTAGTACAAAAATGTAGTTAAACAGAGAATGGCCGCAAGGCTGCCCCTTAAATCTTGTGTGGGTTGGCTATCAAAAATATATATGGTGTTAATCGTACGAATTTATATAATTAACCTATGAATTGAACTTACAACTTTGCCTTAAACACGTCAGAAATTTGAGGAATGACTTCCCTTAGCGAAAACTCTCCCGGGAAAAGATATGGAGGATTGCTGTCAGGTCTTGGTCTAAGTGGCTATCGTAAGCTGAAATTAGAAGATAAATAAAATCATTCCTATGACCATTAAGAACACATATTCAAAACATTTCTCAAAAATATTTTGTGAATTATAAACGTGTAAGTTGTATTATTAAGCATATTTATGTTCCGGAATTATTGCAAATATTTTATAAGTAAATTTGGGAAATATAGCGTATTATGATTCAGAATAGATTTCCTAAATGTTTTGTAAGTAAATGCATTATTTTTGACACTCCTAGAACATTCCTTCATCGTGTAGATTTTTAAAACTTAAAATTTCTATTCTTTTTTTAATTTTAAGAAACAATAGAACAAGTCAGTTACAATTAAATAATATTTGTTCGTTGCTTGAGAAAATCGTGTTCCAAAAAAGTTCCATCTTTTCGTCACTAGAGAGCAGGTTGTTAGAAGCCAGCAGTGTCATCTACTTTTAGTCTTGAGAACTCGTTCAAATGTTTTTAGTCATAAATTATATTTTCTTTCGTTTTAAATTTTAATGATATATTCTGCTGTGTGGTGTCTATCTTATTCTCCTACGGAATCTGCAGTCAAAATAGGTAAATATAGTTCTGACACAAGTATGGTAATAGCGACAGGAACCTCGTTATACAGACGCGAGAGAGGTTCTCGTACGAAAGAATGATGGTAGATTATATTATACGTTTGTGGGTAAGGACAGAAAATATTTTTTTTTTCGACTGAGTAACTCAAATGTTGAAGGAACACAAAACTCAATCAATTTAACTGTTTTGTTATTACAGAATATATCCGTAAAAAATATTCTTACGAAGTTGGGAAAGAGAATGTGTTTTTATTGCTGAGTCAACAAAAAGTAAAAGACCGATTCAGCACAATGTCTTCTTATTTTCTCTCTCTTTTTTCTTTTAAGCCAAAGCAAGTTTCATTGTCTCTTTGAACTTATACGATATCAGAAGACAAACCCAACAAGAATACATTGGACAATTTTGGCTTTCATCCTTTTAAATTCTGCAAACTCAGCTTCGTTCGGTTACACATGTGTTTGGAGGGGAACGGGGGGGGGGGGGATTTTGAAAACAGAAGATTCATTGAATAGTCAGAAAAAAAAATCTTGGTGTCACCTTATATATACGATTCTGGAAGATGCTCAAAATTATTTCACAATACAATCAATATATTTATTGGCCAGTTTAACTAACGATGTACAGTCGCATTCATAGAAAACAGCCAATGGGTATAATTAGTATACATTAAGTAAAGATCACCAATTCCCTGTAGTACAGATTTATTTAAGCAATATCAGATTGAATGCTGAAACTATGTAATCTATAAATCTCCATCATTAAATTTGTTGTTTACCTTAACAAACATCGGACCATAACAATCATATTCTCCTACTATGATGCTTATGTTGCTTAAATCACAATATTTAAAAGTGTATTTCTTTTTACATTTGCCATGAATATCACTGCTTCAATAATTGGATATTCCAATGACATTTACTCATTTAATATACATTTCTTAAGATGATCCTGATTTCATGACGAATCATTATTCATCGAATAAATATCCAAGAACTAAACATTTAGATGGTACAGTTCCATCATGACTTCTAAACCTTAGATTATATAAAATTTCTATGCTTAGGAATTGGTTTGTTTTTCTGTATAATAGTTTCAATTCACCTAACATATGGAAAGAATGATCGAAAGAAAAATTAGCGTATAATAAGGTTCTCAAAAACTATACATGTCAGAATTAAATTAAGATAAGAGTGATCTAAATAAAGCTTGGGCTTCCTTCATGGAAGAAACACTTATGCTAGGAAAAGCCAAAACATAACATGTTTCACTTTCAGATCATCACCATGGGTCTCCGTTGCTTCTGGTTTCCGATAAAATTTCCTTCCCTTGATTTGGATTTCTTTTTGCATTCAGTTGTTCTCTTTGTGTGTGTATGTTCTCAAGAGCTCACCCACCCGCTTTTATCCCTGCTCTGAGAAGTAGTTGAAACAGAGTGTTTCACGTCGAAAATGTTATTTTAACGTATGTTTTGATAATAAACTGTACATGAAAAAAAATCTGAAAGAAAACCGTCTGGTTTTGTTCAGAGCCTGGTTTGAGATGGTCTTGTTTAGTATGGGCATTTTCAATTTCCTTTGCTTTGTATTATATCTATTTTCAATATCTCAACCCTATGTTTCCTTGCTATTACAAACAGCTAACTTAGGTACGAGATATATGTATCGAAGGCATTTGCCCTATAAATAGGGAAGTTGCACCTAGAAGAAACAATTGAAAATCATTATAGATATCTAACAAATAGGTTTAGACTCTCCTATATCGTGAATTCTGTAAGTACTCTACGAAGACGTTCTCTCCCAGCTTAGTCATGAATAGAAATATATCGACTTGGGACACAATTGCTAAATCTTAATATTGTGGGTTCAACTGACATTTCAAAAACAAGATTTTACACTAACAATGACTGTCTATGTAGTTGTGAAGTTCTCTGTTAACTTATCACTGATCAGCTGCCTAATTCTGCTTCAAGTAGTGTAATTACCATAAAGAAACACAACGACGTACCGCCACTGAGACGAACCAGGAATATTCAATCTATAACTAATCTTAGAAAATATCCCAGCAAGTAAACTCCGTAATGCTTCATCTATATTGGATTGATTTCTCTCTGATATATCATTTAGCAATATAATTCTCACTTGAGGGCAGTACTTATAATACTTAAAGGTTATGCCAGAAATACATATCTGAGTTACTTTTGCTTAAGAATAAGAAAACCCTTTTATACGGATTTATAAAATCTGTTATTCAATTTTTTATTTGAGTAAATTAAGACAAATTGTTTCAACAAATAAGAAAGTACAAAAGTTTGTTCAAACAGTATTTGAGTATTATTTGTATAAAAGCTGAATTAACTTTAAATTTATATTTATATTATTACTGTTGACTTACGAAATGGTAGATTAATTTTTATAAGGAATATTTCGTGTTGAGAGGTATGACCACTGACCAGATCACTTATATTGTCTCCACTTTTACGTAAGAGTAATAGTTATAACGTGTTAAGAAGGCAATGAGTGATACACCTTCATTTATCTCATCTAAATATTTTCCTGGGAGCCTTTCGGGAACAATCTTATTTTTTACTCCTCTCTCTTAAGGGCATAAGACGTCACAACATGGCGAGAATTGTCTTGAACGCACGACCAAGAACTCCAAAATTTAAAGCAAATTTCAGTGTGAGAGAAGTATTTAGCTCAGAAAGGAATAAGATTTATAGTCACAGAATGTGATAATGTAAATTATTTCTACTTTCTATTTTATTTGTGAGCTATATCTAGGCGGGACTAAAAGCCAGGATTTTAGCTCGGGATTACTGGAAGGGGCCGATAGCCCCGATTTCCCTATTCTTTTATATTATAAAATAGTTAATGAAAACTCTGCACTGTAAATAATATGTACTCCTTATGCACTTTAAATGAGTAACTGTATCATCATTTCTGTATTATTGTACATTTTATGGATAAATCCTGACGCATTCTCTTTTTGCATCAAACTACTTCAATATATAACTAGAAAAGTGACGAATTTCTTCGTTAGTTAAGGTAAACTACTATCGGCTAAATTACCTGAACTTTATCCCCATTTCCGCCATTGTTTTCTTCTTCCTTAGGTTACGAAAGCCGCTTGTTGAAACACTCTTGTATGAAAATGTGTACTAAAAGTGTTCAAATAAGAGATTGATGGTGGAAAATACTTTTCCAGACTTATTCATTTAAAGTATACCAGAACTGTTCACTGTTCCAGGTATTTATCGTTTTGATTTAGTTACAACTTTAAGTGATAAGTCATGTACCCTTCTAAAATCGTTTACCTTCATCATCCTGTTATATCGGCGGTAGAGCTTTGGCTTACTGCCTGATAGGCTCGGGTTCGGTTCATTTCTCACCGAGCAGCCGTAGCATTGCATTCGGAAGGTCGTGGGTTCGATCCGAGCAGTCGACCATCCTGGCTGAGGTTTCTCCAGGATTTTTTCTCAGTCGCACCAAGCAAATACCAGGATGGCATCTTCAACATAGTCCCTGGCCGCCACCTTTCCTCTTTCCCCTCGCCTATCCCGTCTAATGGCCATAAAGATGCATAAAAGTCATAATTAAAATTCAATTCAATTCGTTTATTTCTTTAGAAGAAATTTGTGTGGCGATATTAACCAACTTTGTACCTTGTAGGCATGTTTAGCATTTGACGTGCTTTGGAATTATGCATGCTTCAGTGGGGGTTTTAGATATATAATGGCTAGACTTTTTCTATGTGAGTGAAAGACCAAATATCATCCAAACCTCTTCCCTTTTTATGATTAATAAAAGGTCTGATTATGATTTTTAATCTCTGACTTTATTCCTTATAATGATAGAAAACAAGATAAAATTGTTGGAATATTAACGGCCGAGAAGTTGAGGAGAAACATTACTATCTTCAATTGTATCCTTGTACATAATACAAGCTTATAAAGTTTGGAGAAAATATATGTGTGTCTTATTAAATACAATCGCTCATGCGGTGAAATAGATCTCACGTCACGAAAAACTATGAAACCATAGGAGCTTCAACAGCGATAATAGCAGAAAGAAAGAGAGATGTGACAGATATACTGAAACAGTTTGGATACATTTTCGGCTTCTCTCGTTCCCCTGCTTCATGCTAGACACAAATACACACACACACACAACGGGAAATCGATGTTAATTCGAGGAAATAAAAGGCCAGAAATAACAAGACAAGGTATATAGATACAGCTTTTAGGTAAACATCGTGTAATGTTCAAGATAAAGCTATGTTCATTCAATTGTTACGTCATTCTTTATGTCAATACTGACGTGTCTGTAATGTTGGCATAGGAATGGACGTTCCTCTGTTGGAGTCACGACTTAACGTGACTCTATAGCCACAGCGTATTTATTCATTGCTGATATTAACTAACCTAACTTTACCTAATCTAACCCTCTGTCCGAAATAGTAGCGGGCACATAAGAGGAAAGGTCCATGAGCTCTATACATGATACAAAAACTTTCACCTATAAAATATTCTTAATTATTTAAGCTTAATATTTTCTCAAATATTTTGTTGCCTACTTTGAGTTTCTGTTTCGTATATTTTCATGTATACAGCATTTGTGTAATAAAATATTTACAGTATTTCCGTAACTTGCTCTTATATTTATAGATGGCGCGAATATTAATATAAAACTATCGGACGTCCAAGTTACAAATTTTACTTCTTTGTGTCCCTTGGTCCTAATTATTTTACTAAGTACCGGTATGTTACGTCAAATAATGAAAATCTTATTTGATAAAAATAATTTCAAGGTATTAAACCGCAAGTTAAACAGGATTACTATCAACTGTTATGTTTCTTAAATTAAAACAATAAAGAGAAACTAAACCAATAAAAATATAAATATCGTTAAGTTCTGGCGGCTTACATCTCTCTATATAAAAATAAATGTTTCGATGATACTAATGATATCCATCAAGAACTTGCTGCTCAAAATTATCCGATTCAAGATGTCAAACAAATGTACCGTCGTGATCCTACTTCTCATCACAGGATTTACATGCCACTCTTCTTAGTCTCACTCAAAAGAAATTTTAATATTCAAGAAATCTTTCAGTTGGAATATTTGTGCCATTATCGTATTGCCATAGAGCTATACAGACCAAACAAATTGCTGCAATGCTATCGCTGCCAGCGCTATAATCACACGCAATTCACGTGCTTCATGAATCCCAGATGTGTTAAATGCGCAGGAACTCACCTGTCTACAGAATGTACCAAATTGGACCGTACTACACCTGCTACATGTGCAAATTGTAAACAAGATCACCCTGCCAACTACAAGGGCTGCACAACCTTCAAGAAATACAAAGCTTCTCGAACTTCAAATACTGACCGACAAACCACTACTACTACAGCAACTACCACCTCGCAGTCTCAACAAACATCACCATCAACTGTTTCTCAACCTGAACCCAAGACTGACGTCAATAGTAAGGAAAATTCACCCTCTGGAAGCATAAATTTCGACCAGATCGTACAGAAAATCTCACCACTTGTTCAAAATCTGAATTTCGAAGATGTCATGAAAGTAATTTCTAATGGATTCACCAAAATACAAACTGCTCAGGACACCAATGTGATCATCATCACTCTCATCGAAATTGTCACCAACATCCTGCAACTCAACGTCAAATTACGTTACTGTAAGTCAGAAATAACTTTGCAATGGAGTAACTAATTAACACCTACTGTGATTCAATTTCACCGGCCATCAGAAGACTATAACATCTCCTTTCTCCCCTACAATACAGGAAAATCGTCAACTTTGGAAACAACAAAGAATTACCACCGTCATCTTTACTTGTTATAATTCAAGAAATTAACATCCATCTCAAGTGCACACACAGGCCTGCGACAGTTGCGGCCTGTACACTTCATGTACGCTTTTTATTCATCCGTCATACAATCAAATAGAAGCCATGAGCAGAACTGCTCGATACTTCATCCAAGAACGTCATTTTACTCTGCTCTGCTCTGCTCTGCTGAGTTAACATCACTCCAAAACGGCTTAACCATTCCAATGATTTTTCGCATATGACAAGATAATGGTCCAACTTGAGCTTTAGGCATATGTTTATCAGGCGGAAGTGACTGTGTCACGTAGACATTTTTAAAAAAATGCAATAAATACAGTATTTCCATTTTTAAATTAAAACAACAATTAGAAATAAATAAACAGTATATACTAAGTAAATTTAAATTTGGATTGTTGGAAATAAAATTATTTAGACTTAATGTTTTAAAGCTTTCTAGCAGTATCTCCAGTAGTATTAGTAGTTGTAATAATAGTAGCAGTTGTTGTAGTAGTACCAGTAGTAGTAGTAGTAGTAACAGATGTAGCAGATCTGTCCCATGGGGCGCAGCGACCCAGAGAGTCTGGTTACGATAAAGAGGCGAAACCCCCGAAAACTGACCAAGTTAAAGGCGCAACCCGCCACGGATCCCGACGACTTTTCCCAACATATTTTATTCACCCCGCACCAACGGTCCGATACTTTAGCTAATTCTTTATAGAAGTAACCAAACAATGAAATAATAATTACACAATGACTGCACTAATGATCAATTTACAAGCAAGCGTATGTGATTTGCTTTCCTAGTTTGGATAGGAACCTAATAGTAACACACTGGAGCCAAATCTGACTCTTCAAGGTCCTGTCTATATTGAAAGCCTCTGATTATATATAAATAGAAATTAACATCTTATTGTAAGAAAACGTTGTATCATAAACTTTGACAAAACAAATGGAAATATGGGCCTACATACATGAATAAATATTTAAGAAGTATGATTTGCATTTTGAGAGGATATTTTCTGTTTCATGAGTAACCAGACTCTCCTGCCTAATGCTTCTTTGATGTCATTTAGTGTTTTTCTGGCAATTTATTAATTTATGACCCCACAGTTCTAATCTATCTGTCTTAAGAAAGAGTTAAGGTTATTTAAAAAGCACATCGTTATTATTATTCGTTCAGTAGTCGAATTAATATAAGCGTAAAATGGATTTTTAATGAAAGAAATGACTGAGAACCAAAAGGGTGATTTAACGTTTTAAAAACTGTTAGGGTAGGTACACCGGGATAATTAGGACCATTTTCAGGTGACTGTAACTCAAGTGACGCCAAGTCAGGAAAGACCTATAAAAGTTTTACACTTGCCTACTGTCAAAAGCGTTGAATTCAGTTCACTCTTGGTATATGGTAAACGCTTTTGGACGAATTATTCAACCAAATTTGGTTAAAGCAACATTTTCATGCAAATAAAAGGTCGAAAGTTTCTGCAGCATTATCGAGGTAGGCTAAACCCACGAGATTTGCTTTTTCACTTTTTTTTTTTTAAAGTTTCCTATAATTCAACAAAATTAATGCTTATGATGTAAAATCGTAATGATTCCAGTTTATTTTTTTTTTAATAAATAGGGAATAACAAGTTTCCAGACTACCTCATAGACCAACTCCAGTTCCTTCAACAACCTATCCAGAAAAACCTCTTTCCAGAAAATGGCATTTCAATGGATATTTGGCATGGCCTCACCCATGACAAATTTGTAAAATAATAATAATAATAATAATAATAAGTAAATAAACCTCCTGAGATCATTACGATAAGAAACAAATTCAACAAATAAGTTTGTGGTAATCTTTGGGTGGTACCAATAACAACCAACTGAAGTGTATATAATAAGAAAATATTGTGAAGAATGATTTTAGTGTCAATTTGCACATACGTACCAGAAATTAAGACGAACAAACGCAGTATAAACCCAAGTTGAAAGTAGTGAAAACTCAGAGGGAATAAGTCTAATGTCTCAGAAAAGCATATACTTTAAAAATATAGTGCGGAAAGATTGTCACCAGCTGTTTAAATAGAGTTGCTTGAAATCAATCTGAAGTCAGATTCTCTCTACCTGGTTTCGTTTAAATGGAGCAGCGTGAGATTAAAAGTCGAGTGCAAATAGTCCACAAATACCATAAAATGAAAGTTGTAATGACACTAGATTAAAAAGAAAGTCAAGCTAGGTCAAGGAACCCAAATCTAAAGTTGGTTTCTCTTTATTTGCTCTTTCTTTAAACTCAAGCGTGTCAAACACACTGACAAGGGAACATTCCCATCCCTCATATCGATACCACCCCTGAAAGTTTGCACATGGAACGATAGTAGGGAGAAAACAACATGTGCAAAATCGTAGCGGCTAATACAAAGTATAAGGGTCCTAAAACATAAAACGAAAATGGACGAGGACAAGCATAAGGTCACCTAAGATGGAGTAATATGTTCGAAACGGGTCAACCAGGTCAAATACAGTTTGCACATATATTTAGTCAGTACATGTGCTGATATATGGAGATTAAAATCACTGTAATTGGGCAAACAGTGTTGCCAACCCAATATAAAATTATATGTTTTTCAAATGCAACTACGTCAGTTGATTACGAATATGAAATCAGCATGGAAAGGACAAACAAACACGCCCACTCTCACCTGCCAGTGTTGCAAACTCTGGTCTCTATAGCATCAAACATATGCAAAATAGTCCAAAATTCAGGAGCTTCTCATACAGTAATAACGTAATTAATATGGACGGGAAACCACACATGTAGAGTATCGTAATGCCCCTGTATAGGAACAGAATGATCATGAACAGCGAACAATGACAACCAAAAGTAGCAGAGATTGACAATGTTCAATTGTGTAATGCACTATATCTCGAGAAAGTTGTCAGACAAGCATCAAATGTAAGCATGTAGGTAAAGTGATGTAGACATGATTATGATAACGCCGTGTACGTGAATTCGAGATCTGAAGCCGTTTAGTAGATACAGGTAATTTGTACTTTCACATGTAGTTGGCAACACTGCACATATTACGGAAACGATACCAACGGAAGTGGATGAATGTACACAACGAAGTGTGCTTCATGAATACGTACTCTTGTCTTGTATTATAGTTTGAAACCAAGGGCTGCAATATACGCAGTGTTGCAAACTAATCACACT
>JAGDQP010004299.1:68678-86266 GCA_022664845.1 Lepisma saccharinum
ACAAGTACAGCCTCTTCACAAAGCATTTTTTCGACAGTGGAAGACACTATATCGCCAATTGTCCGAGAAACTCTGTTCGAACAGCGGCATCAAGTTTGAAGTATATCAAAGAAACAATATATTGAAACTGCAATCCTTTGTGCATTACCAGTTTTGTTCTCCCCGGTTTCACAATTTGATTAAATATGCATGGTTTGCAACGTGATATGTCACTCAACAGCCATTGCCTTTTGTAACACCTGGAGAGTATTGTTTACGAACAAACAATAACACATGTGAACTTGTCGAATGTGGTGACAAATCTGTCGTGCGTTGTCGTTGGTGTAAAGTGTGTTTATGTGTTGACCATTCCATCAACAATTCACATTTTTGTAATTCTTACGTTGAATAAGCTCGGGTGTCAACAGTGTGACATCTTTTTCGGCCGAGCAGATTTGTGTTTCCAGGTACAAGCATTTTCAGGTAAAAACAGGTATATTTCATTATGCTTTTCTAATGCATCAGGACATCTAGTCTGTCATTATTCCACATCACATGTCAGAGCGAGGTCTACTTTCCTGTAAAATCTCTTGCTTTTGTTCGCACCGCATATTCATACTTTTTTCGTACACAATTACACGATATGTCTACCCAATATTTGAGCCACGTTATTAGCCTGTCCTTGGACCCTTTTCGTTTCAAATGTTGAGGCTCTTACACACTGTAATTGCCTCTGATTTTTTCAGCTCACCGTTTTCTCTTTTCTATCCATCTTTGTGAACCATTTCAGGGGAGGTTTGACGATGCGATTTGATACCTTTCTATATCTTAAGCGGTTTAGAAGATATAGCAAGTGTGATTAGTTTGCAACACTGCGTATATTGCAGGCCTTGGTTTCAAACTATAATACAAGACAAGAGTACGTATTCATGAAGCACACTTCGTTGTGTACATTCATCCACTTCCGTTGGTATCGTTTCCGTAATATGTGCAGTGTTGCCAACTACATGTGAAAGTACAAATTACCTGTATCTACTAAACGGCTTCAGATCTCGAATTCACGTACACGGCGTTATCATAATCATGTCTACATCACTTTACCTACATGCTTACATTTGATGCTTGTCTGACAACTTTCTCGAGATATAGTGCATTACACAATTGAACATTGTCAATCTCTGCTACTTTTGGTTGTCATTGTTCGCTGTTCATGATCATTCTGTTCCTATACAGGGGCATTACGATACTCTACATGTGTGGTTTCCCGTCCATATTAATTACGTTATTACTGTATGAGAAGCTCCTGAATTTTGGACTATTTTGCATATGTTTGATGCTATAGAGACCAGAGTTTGCAACACTGGCAGGTGAGAGTGGGCGTGTTTGTTTGTCCTTTCCATGCTGATTTCATATTCGTAATCAACTGACGTAGTTGCATTTGAAAAACATATAATTTTATATTGGGTTGGCAACACTGTTTGCCCAATTACAGTGATTTTAATCTCCATATATCAGCACATGTACTGACTAAATATATGTGCAAACTGTATTTGACCTGGTTGACCCGTTTCGAACATATTACTCCATCTTAGGTGACCTCCTTATGCCTGTCCTCGTCCATTTTCGTTTTATGTTTTAGGACCCTTATACTTTGTATTAGCCGCTACGATTTTGCACACGTTATTTTCTCCCTACTATCGTTCCATGTGCAAACTTTCAGGGGTGGTTTCGATATGAGGGGTGGGAATGTTCCCTTGTGAGCACATAAAGTGGAATAATACTATGTAAAGGCACTACAGTCTTACAATATTAAATTTAGGTCTCTCTTAGTTCGATTGAGGCTTTATCCTGCATGACAGACAGATGGAGAAAAGGAGAAACTAGCAATTGTTGGTTCGCTAAGAATAAGTAAAAATAATCCTTGCAACATTATTAACGCATTTGAAACAACCGGAGTACTCATGAAATTTTATTCGTTTAGTAAAGAAGAGCCACGCTAAAATTTACCTGCTAACACTGTGACAAAGATAAGCAAATTTCCTGCTTAAAGACTAGTTATGTTGTTACTCATCCTGCCATCTACTCTTTGAAACAATCCTCTTACACGAAAATACGTAAAAATGTTAGAAGACTTCTTCAAAGTTTCTTTCCCACTGGTTATATATAACTTTTGCGTTGTGTTTCAAAAGTCATCCCTACAAAAGGGTCAAGAACCATAAAGCTAAGTGATGCGAGGATCTCTTGGCGGAGAGAATAGATGACATAGTCAGTGACCCAGAAAGGCAAAGATGATGA
This sequence comes from Lepisma saccharinum, assembly GCA_022664845.1. Taxonomy (NCBI): domain Eukaryota; kingdom Metazoa; phylum Arthropoda; class Insecta; order Zygentoma; family Lepismatidae; genus Lepisma; species Lepisma saccharinum. The sequence continues at coordinate 70,953 of JAGDQP010004299.1, forward strand.
CGTTTTCAACGTGGCTTCCCACGATGTCAAATTGTTCCTTAGGGAAGCAATTTCTTCTCCCTAATTTGTACCCCAAAGAAGGAATCCAAGGTCACGTCACAGCCTACCAACCGTTATGGACAGAGCCACGAGGTCGTCCCAGAGGACTGAGCAGGAAGAAGACAAAATGCCCTTGTGCATGGAACAGCGCCTATTTAACCCTAGGGATATAAGTTTTTCTTCCTCCTCGACATAATTTACAAAAAAGAAAGAAATAGTCTGGTTAAAATTCAATTTTGCAGTTCACCGCTTATTCTTGAGTGAAAGAAAGCTATCTCGGGGTCATAACAACAAGATTTCTAAATTTTCTGTCCTAATTTTATATCAAATTAAAGGATAAAATTACAATATATGCCATATATAATAATGTAGTACTACAAATAATAACTTAGCCGCGTTGATCATTAGTGATATCTACAGAATTGAGATGACTAAATGAAGATTTTACTGCTGGCAATTATACGTGATTTGGTAACATTATTGTATGTTTTTTATTACAAGGAAAAAAGTAGAGTGTGCTTCGAGCTCCATTAAAATTAATTATTCCTCCATTTATGTTTCTTATACTAAATAAACTAGATTTAGCAAATTATATTTACACTAATTTATCGCTCAAGAAATTTTACACATATTTAAAAATTCTTACATTTTCTACTATGATTGTATACGTACTCTTCATCTGTTTTAGTTACTTCCTTACAAAGTAGTTAATATACTGTGACAACATTTTCCTGAAGACTGCTTTTTCACTTTGTTCTTCATTGTTTATTTTTGAAAGAGCAACTATTGGTGTTTTATGCCATTGCTCTGATGTGTTTATAACAACAGAAGTATCTAACGTAAAGAATAAAATATGAAAATTTCCTTCACTATACGTCAAACAGCTAATAACAAAAAAAATCTTTATTTGAATTTTGTCCAAATTTAAACCAATCTTAATGTTGAAAAATATTGCACAAAATTGGACTCAGTGAAAAGATTTCCTGTGTTTAAGCAAAGTAGTAGATGTGAGACTGAAATGAGTATTGCAGAATAACTGATACAGTAGACTGGCGATTATCCATGTAAATCGGGACCGAGACTATCTCGTATACGAGAAAAACTGGGAATATGTGGAGATCTGGGATTAACGGGTTGCAAACCGGCCGATAACGAGCTGCATTAATGTAGTAAAGTCAGTGTCTATTACGTATATTTCAAAACAATACATGCGTAAATATAGACCTAGTAGTCAAATACAAATATTTTGTAAGCGAAATGCAAGGTGTAGTCCAGTCCCTGGCCATAAGATACTTAAGATTGTTATGCCTGACAGAATTTTACTTCGGATTCTGTTGGAACCGGTGGAAACACACTAAAATTTTGGGTGGATATCTGGTATGCCAGGCATAAGTCCTGGGTGATGTCATGTTATTGTTGTTCTCAACGTGTTAGCTGATAAGCCTATAACCAAAATTGTAACGTTTTTCGAGTTTTGAGCCTCTGAAAGTGGCGGTAGGCAAATGAAGCCTACATGCAAACCACCTTTTTCTTTCTTTTAAAGTTGACTATCCAATGAATGAACCAACTTCTCAGCTTATCTACTCAATCAAGAAACACTTCAACCTTCCTGTTTCGTCCTGTTTGATTCACAAAAACTATAGACAAAGTACTTATCCACAAACTCCGATCCTTAAGACTACCTATAACGTACCGTTGTATCATATTCAATTTTATTACCAACCTTCTCGCCTATGTATCAATCAACTCCACCCTCTAATATCCTATTTTATTTTCGGTGCCGTTTTTCATTTCAGCTTAACGCCCTAGCAACACTCACAACACACTGAATTAGACTTCGATGGGAAGCTTTTACGACACATATATATTCAAAATAATCTGAAGACGGTGAAAGCCAACATTATATCTCTTCGAAAGAAAAGGAAATGCAAAATACAGTCTGTTACAAAATAACTGCACCACCTGGGAAAATGTGAGTGTCTTCAGTTTTATTTCGAAATTGTATTTTACATTTGGCTTCACATGAGCTAAATATATTAAACTATTGTTGCGCATTGTATTTTGATGCTGTTTTGTTTGTTTCTGCTGGTGGCCTATATGTGTGCTGTTTTCTCGACAGATGGCAATGCATTCACTTTGCAAATGGGTGCCTCTTAGTTCTACATGTGAACATGAACCGTTGAAATTGTATCATCAAATTGTGTTTTCTACGTGAGGTTTGTGTTCTTGATTTGTTGTTTACAAGTTGTATGTGACATATCAGCAGTTTTGTAAACACTTGTGCAAGAGTATTGTATGGACAGTGCTGAAAATGGGCAAAGTACTGAACGATACATCGCCTCGTAAGCAGGGGATGATATTGGCGTTGCATCGTGCCGGTATTCCTCAACGTACGATTGCGAAACAAGTTCATCTACACCATACAACAATTGGTAGAATTATTAAAAAGCAAACCACGTATAAGAAGTCCTCCTTGAGAGACAAATGTGGCCGAAAACGGAAAACAAGCCCTCGCACAGACAGGCAAATGAAGGCGCTAGCTCTGAAAAGTAGAGCATCTTCTTCACGGCAAATTGCTGGAAATGTGTCTGATGAAACTGGTGTTAGTGTAAGCCACGGGACAGTAGTTAGACGGTTAAAGGAACAAGGAATTCGTAAGAAAAAGCCAAAGAAAAAGCCGATACTCACTGCAAACCACATAAGAACCAGGAAACGTTTTGTTAGCATGTACGAACACTGGGGTATTGAAGAATGGGAGCATGTGATTTTTTCTGATGAAAACAAAATTAGAGTGTTTGGGAATGATAGTGGTGTCCGACTGTGGATGAGAAGTGGTGAAGAACTGAATATGGATTGTATTTCGCCGACGCAGAAGTTTGGGGAAAGTGTAATGGTCTGGGGCTGCTTCACATCAAAGGGTGTCGGAAGACTAGAAATTTGCAACAGGTCAGTGAACGGACAGTATTACGTGGACATTTTAAACCGTAAACTTCTACAAACTGCACGGGATTATTTTTCAGGGCAGAATTTAGATTATTTCATATTTCAAGATGATAATGCACCGTGCCACAGAGCTGCCGTTGTTAAGAACTGGTTTTCAGATATGCATATCCAGAGGCTCTTGTGGCCACCCAACTCTCCAGACATGAACCCCATAGAAAATTTGTGGCACATTATGTCCCAAAAGCTTTCAGGAAAGTATTTCCAAACAAAGAGAGAGCTTATTGAAGCAGTAGTTCAGGTTTGGTTCCATGAGTTGGACGTATCTTTGTGCCAGTCTCTCGTACACAGTATGCCAAAGCGGTTGGCAGTACTGAAAGCAGCACATGGGAAACATACAAAATACTAAATGTCGTGTTTGTGCAATTGTGGTATTTAGTAGCACTCTTCAACAGACCCAAAAGCATTTTCAAAGTCTTAAATGAGGTTTTATATGCAGTACTTTACTAGATGTCATAAAAACAATTACTGTATGTTAGGTTAGGCTAGGTTAGGATGTGAATGTTTTTTTGCATTTCCTGATATATGGACCATCCAATTTCGCAATATGTTGCTAGCTTTGTTCATATGTACCATGAATAACAATAAACAAGGTTTATCAATCGATTTAAAGGTATTATAACTAATGTCTTCCAGAATACTGCTACAATACGAATAAATTACCAATTTTGTCTTAGGTGGTGCAGTTATTTTGTAACAGACTGTAAACCTTTAATAACAAAATTTGAGATTACAAATTACCAGAAAACACAAGGTAAGAATATTTAAGCCTGTGAGTAAATTTTGGCGACTATTTTACAGCCAGAGAAGGTATTTCCTGTAAATCTACAAAATTTTCGTTTATATAAATCAATTTCTCTCCTCGAGTAAACTCTAAAAAGTTAGACGTGACCGGTAACGATTGAGAGTTTATCTTTAGAAACAGAAAAAAAGCAAATGTATCGCTATCATTAAGAGATAGGACTAGTATACTGGAAATACAAAATAGTTTCAATGGTGACAAATTTTGTAACGGGGTTACTCATGTCAAACGAAGAGTAAAGCTATTTTAAACAGCAGTCGAAATCCGATTCCTTTTTGAGTTGAAACTTCAAGCCCAAAATTGACTTGTTACAGTGGTAAATAAAATTAATAATTATCGATGTCATAAACGATACATTAAAGTAAAATCACGGATCTGAAAGTTGGCTTGTATCAATAGTGCACATGTACGAATCTAAAATGTGAAGTTATTGGGTTGACAGTGTTGTCAACTTGTTCCAGTTTTTCAAATGGCAGTTCGTCTGTTTATTAGATTATTTGAATATGTTATTGTAAAAAGGGACCTGAGTCACTTTTTTGGTGGTTTTAATTTATTGTTTGTTTCAGGCTCTCTGGGGGTAGACGCATGTTTTGCATCACAAATGGTCCTGATGCAACTACCAGAACAGTAGCATGATAGCCCCAAAAGAACCATACTTCATATGCTTGCTGTATTAGAAAAGATCGTTTCTGTCACTTTTCTCGAAACTTCATAAACGTGACTCTTTTTCCTTTTTACAATAACATATTCATTTGGTATCCACTAGTGACGATAAACATTAAATTTAAAGCACGGAATGAAGTATTCCAACTATGAATAATTACATGACGTGAAAAATCCAAATTATACTTTCTTGACAATTTCGTCCCTTATAGTTTGTAACACCCCTATAAGCAAAACTCTTGCGAGCTGACATATGTAATTTGGCGATCCTCCCGTGGAGATTTCTATCGGTCCTCCGTCGGTTTCTAAACTTTTACCTGACAAGGACCACTGGCGGTTACACCCCTGATCCCTCCATTTTCCCGATCGTGAGCCTTTACATCCTGCGGCGGGTCCGTGGTCGGGGTCATAGTGTGGGTAGGTATAAATTAAACCTAGAAGCACATCGATGTAGGCCCACATGAATGATAATATATTTTTTACAGTAGCTCTAGAAAAAATGTGATCTTGATTACACCTTGTCTTTATTCCACTTAGCGTCCTATTCTCTCATCTTCAGTTCGAGCGGCTTTTTTTTTAAAATTTATTGATTTATTTACTTCTCTGCGCCTGCATTCAAACTTGGAACTCTGTGATTTGGTGTCCAATACTTTAACCAATCTTCTACGGGGACATCCATTGAAGAAAGTACGTCGATTGTGCAGTTTATCAACTCAAACATGGATGATAGTAAGAAACAATATTTTTATTACAGAATGACTAAGTACGGAGTTGCAGAAGTTTTACGTGACAGATTACTCGATCAGTATAGCAATTGTACTCGTGTGAGAGTATCTGTTAGCGCTGTGGTGATAAACTATATGCGACGAGCGATTGCATACCTTTGAATGGCGTAGACACGACAAACTATGTTGCATCGAGTGAATAAGAAAAACACAGTTGACTTGATTTTTCTAACATATATCAGTGAACTTTGTGGACAATAAAAAGTATATGTAGGACTATATATAGAGGAAATCTAACCTAGCTTTTCTAACGTATGTCCTAGAATATTGTAAAATGTTTAAAAAATTGAATGAAAGGAAGCAATTTTTATAAGCACAAAGAAAAAGTAAGGCCACTTTTTTAACAGTTAAAAATATCACTTGGCCAGGAATCGAACCGGGATTGCTCAATCAGCTAGCGGATGCTTTAACGACAACACCAAGCCGGAAACTCGGCAGGTGTTGTTGGCAACTGTTGTGTATTCTTCAAGTGCTTCACCGCACACTTATAGATAGGGAGAAACCGTGTCTGAGGCTGTAGCGCGTGTGATTACGAATCGGGTGGCACGGGTTCAAATCGCGGTCAGGACACTGGAGACTTTTCTCGCAGTGTTCCCATGCCTTGCGCTCTGAGGTGCACTTAGCCTCCTATCAAATTGAGTACCAGAGTGTCCTTGGTACACCTGGTACCTTGGCAAGGTAAAGGCGGTCGAGCGTGGGACTGGCCGCCCCACGTCACTTCGAACAGTAGGTCAAGAAAATGTGGAGCGCTACTTCCACATCCCCCATGCACCGTTCACGGCGCGTGCGTATTACCCACGGGATAGTTTTACCTTTACACGAAAAGATGCTCTCCCACGGGCACAATTCCTTTATGTATTGAGTCGTATTAATTTTTTAAGGAAACCTTGAGGAAAAATCATCATAGCATCATACTAATACGGGGAAAGCAAGTAGAACATCTTTAAGACAATTTCACAAAATTATGTACAACACATTACAATATACGATCATCTTCGTTTTTTAATATAAAAAAACCCGCATAGATGGTTAGTGGCTATCCGGTAAGCTTGTTAATAACGTTGATAAAGCATTTGACGATCAAACGGTATACAGCAAGATCCACTGATAGGATGCTGCTTTAAGGGCTATCTGTGGTCCGTTGATATTTTCCCTCTTATCGTCAGCCACCATTTACCCGGCGAGGCCCAGCAGTGTTTGGTAGCCCTAAGACTACATGGTCTAAGACCGACGTTAGCGGCGTTTTCTCTTCTTTCACATGTGACATTTTTCAAATAGAAGATACCCAGTAAATACCAAGTAAACAGAATTAATGTAATTTAAAAAATCAAAACAATACCGAGTTGGAAATACTGTCAACTTAATGACACCACATTTTAGCATCTTATATAATCCTAACCATACAAATCAATTTCCAAAAATGTAATTTCAACTTTAACAAATCCTTTGGCAAGTATCTAGAATTATACTTTTAATTTACGATTGAATAAAGTAGATTTTGGGCTGAAAGTTGGTCCGCTTTTATTTCGGGAAAGATACGGATTCCGGTTCGTTAAAGAAAACCACACACACATTTTTCTTGTCTAAATGTAAATAACTCCACAAATCTGTAATTTGTAGCTATAATTGTTCTTGCAATTGTAATATCAAGCACCGGATTATACACCTAAAAGTATACCAAGTGAACTAAAATAAAAGTTAATTTATAATTTATGTATTAGCGATGAAAAAATAATAACGAGAAATTTGAACGTAAATTGTTTCCATATATCACATTTATTAATACACAAATTTATATATTGCATTAGCAGATGGCAGCCTTCAACATTTCTATTAATTACGTTCAGTCAAACGTTATGACATAGGACACAAGAAACCTTACCTAGTTCTCCAAACAAATATTTCACGGGAAACATACCGAAAGATGCCAGATTAAATAACACAGCAATTAAGATATTCCATAAAAGTAATTATAGTCTCCCCAATGTAGTTCAATAATACATTTCATACTACTACACTAGCACAAGTAATCAAGTAAATTTTTGTATGGTCCGTAATAATTATATATTTTAACAAACAAACTTCTATTCCCTCCAATTATTCCACCCGCTCGCCAATTTTCCAAAACTAAATCATTTTTGCCAGAATCTCGACCGGTAAAAGCTGTACGTTTTTAAATTAAATAATGATTTTTCATACTTAAAATGGCCATATTACATGATATCATTTAAAGTAGATAGGTCCTTTTCTACAGATTGTTTTAAGCTACCCTTTTCAACTAGTATATAGTACGTACGTATAAGTTTGCTAAACACTTTTTGACCATTGCTTCACTTTGTAATATCGCAAGTGCAATCAACGAGAATAAACGAAGAGTGGAAATGCCGAACGCTCTAAGTGCTAAATTTGAAATTTGACAGGAGAAGCAGAAAACTGAATAGATTTGGCTTCACATGACGTATACCTTCCAACATAATATAATTGTTTTCACCTCTTGCTAATTGATTTGGTACTTGAAACAAGGTCGGAAACATTCAAGTGAGCGAATCTGCAATCCTTTGGGGCAAAAGTATTTTTTTTATTCAGTGGCACTTAGAACGTTTGACATTCCATTCGGCAAATCTTATATCTTTTACTATAAGATGTAACTGCCCGTTGACGCGGGTTGAATATAATGTGTTGGCAACATTAACAGTTGTATACTGTTAATGCTACAGAAACAACAGGTACAACTGCAGCTCTACAAACGCAACTACGTGTAACAGTTTTCGAGTTTACAAAATTTGTTGGCACCACTGACAACTGGGGCGCACGGATTACATCTATAATCTATACCAGTACCCAAATGTCAAAATTGTCGAAAGAAGTCCAATGGTGTGTGAGCAATTTGAAGTGTTTAATTTTTATAACTGGTTGATAAAAAAACTGAGGCGCCAGCGGAGCATGTATTACCTCTATGACCTACTTCTGTAGCTAACTGCCAAGTTTGGTTTAGATACGGCCACCGGTGTTTGGAGCAATTGGAAATATAAAAGTATTTTACTGTAGTTGGCAACACTGTAAATGGTTGCACCTGCGATACCAAGAGTACCTCTATGGCCGATCCCAGTACCTAATGCGCATGTATAAGAAATTATGTAAATCAATAGGCGCGTGTAGATTTATATAACTAAAGACATTTGCTTACATTGTATTTTGAAAATGGTTGACAACTCTGATAACCGAGGTTTCTGGGAACGCGGACTACCTCATATTTTTTTTTCTATTGTGTTGATTAATAATTATCCCAAGTTTAATGTTGATTGGTCCAAAGGTTTGTAAATATGATTTTAAAAATATGTATTTTCGAAGAAGGTGCCAACTGGGGCGCGTTACCAGAACTGGAATATATCTATGACCTGGCCATATACCTAAGGAACATATACGAGAATTTTTGTTTTAATATTAATGAGGATGCATTTAAAAAATAACGTTTCAGTTAGTTAGCAACACTTATCTTTCCGGTGACTTAAAATGCTGTAATTAATCCTTCTAGGTCCTAAGGAACATGTTTACCATTTTTCTTTTCGAATTCATCAAGGGGTGTGGATTTGTATAGCGTTCAAACAAACACATCGACATTGAAATATATATTTATATATAAAATTTAATCCCAAATGATTGGACATAAATTAGTTTGGATTGTATCAGTAGCTGAAACTCGCTACATATCGAAGGGGTGACGCCCCTCAGGAAGCAAGCATATCTCTATTCTAGCTTATATTCTAGGTGACATCACGGCAATCACCTGATGGAACTGAGTAACTTCCTGTAAAGTTACAGGATGACCGCGTGAGAGGCATCGAAACCAAGGCCTCTCTAGGAATTAACTTAGCTAAAAAAAATATAAAAAAAATGAAGCAATCCATAGCTGAATTACTTACAAGGAACATACCAGAAGTTACATAATCAAATTTGGATCAAACTTTCATAAATGAAAAGAAATAGGGTAATATCCTAAGTTTCAACGTTGAACCTAGAAGGAACCACACGATTTGAAAGTTTTGTGATTATTACAGTGAAATGTACAGCGTGATTCAAATGTGGACCATACAACTTCTACGGATTTGACGCAACATGAATATAACCATATCAAATATAAATGAGACCAAGTACTGCATCTCTCATTCTGCGTCCACCATCTTGGATTCGTTTTTTTTTAATATTAATAGGGGCAAGGGATATCTAAAACATCTGAACTGTTCTTAAAATGTCAGGTTTAATTCGTTTTGCCCTATTTCTAGCCTTTATCAAGTTACTACACGTTTACAGATTATACACAACATGAATGATTAACAATGGGTGCAGTAGGACTTTGTGAAGTAAGATGACAAGAATCTGGTGACAATTCGAGATGAATATTTTATTTGGAACTTTAGAAAGAAGGGAATGAAACAGAAATTTGCGGGAAAGTTCGATGAACTTTACTGAAATTCGGTAGGAACAGATAGAAGTAGTAATGGACAGTGGAACTTTTTAAAGTATTGTTTGATCGATGCAACAGAGGTAATAGTGTATCATGAAGAGAAAAGTAGTAGAAATGAATGAGTTGTAGAAGAAATGTTGAAGAGAATGAAATACAAAAGAAAATGGAAGCCTACAGGTACAGATAAAGATAAAAAGATGTACACTTGTGCAGGAAAACTTAGTAATGAACTTCGAAGAGAAATTCACGAAAGAAAAGAAACATAGATGACAAAGAAATGCAATGAAATAGAAGACTTTGGAAAGAAGAATAAGCTATGATATGATGTACAAGGAAGTAAGAAGGATGGAATTTGGAAGAGATAGAAGTAACTCTGAGTGACCATTGAAGGAAGAATATTGTGAACCCATTAGTGATCGGAAAAGTATATTAGATGATGGAAAGAATACGTAGAAGAATTGTGTGAAGCATCGCATTAAATATAGAAGAAGAAGTTAGTGATTATGATAAAGGTTTCAAATTACGAAGATAAGACTTTAAGAACTGAGATTAAAAATAGTAAAGCAATAGGTGTAGATGCTGTCCCCATTAAACTGATAAAAAAACTAGGCGGAAAGGAGAAAGGGAAATGCTGCGACTCTGCAACGAAGTATACGTAGCATTTGTTGATTTGGAAAGGTCATTCGATAGAGTCAATTGGAAAAATCTTATTGCAAGTATTAACAAATGCAGATGCGAAATGGACAAATCGAAGACTTATAAGAAACTTTTATTTAGATCACAGAAAGAGGGTAAAAGTGGACGACAACTTATAAGAATGAACAACAATTTGTCGAGGAATGAGACAAAATGTTGAGTCTGGACACTTTATGAAACTAAACGTAAATAAAACGAAACGGACGAGAATTTAAACAAATCGAACCATAACAAACACTAAGACTGGAAGAGGAAAACGTAGAACGGATAGTATTAGGTAGGATTATAAGTGAAAATATAAAATGCGTAAAAAGAGATCAAGATGAGAATAGCGACTGCAAAATAGACGTTCACTAAGTGCAAGAATCTTTTAAGCGGATCGATGGACAAAGAGTTGGGAAATAGAATAATTAAATGTCTTGTATGGAGAAGAAACGTGGGCTGTACTGAAGGGTGAAGAAAGAAAATTAGAAGGCTTGAAATATAGACATGGAGAAGAATGAAAAAAAATCAGCTGAATACAGAAGATGAGAAATAAAGAAGTACTGAAGAGACGAACAATCCTGGAGACCGTAAAGAAGAGATAGAGAAACTGGTTGGGACATCTGATGCGCAAGTATTGTATACCGAGGGACGAAATTAAAAATAAATATGGTTAAGGGAAAGAGGATGAATCCAACTCCTTAAGAGTATTAAGGAAAATAAATCGCACATTGAGATAAAAATAAAAGCTGAAGAGAACTTAGCTTGCCTTGAAGAACCTGTCGCTTTGGTCAGAGCACTGTTTATATATATACCAAAATTACTATCTCGTATAACAGGTTGAGACATACACTGAATTAATTACCCGAATGAAAATGTCAGACGATTGCTTCAGCTGTTAAAGTGAAATTAATTCACAAGAAGCTGTATGCAATTAGCGCAGAAAGACATCCTTACATAACACACATATTTTTCTTCTTCTTTTAGGGAAACGAGCTGATAGCGCCAAAATTAATCCATTTAGCAGTCACGATTATACGTCATAAATTAAACCTCAACTCATCTATCACAAAACAAATTGAGATATCGCGTGGTCAGTTATCACCAACGTTGGTAATTAACTCCGATTTGCGTAATTGTTATGACATATTTCAATGCCACCTTTTTTTTTTTTTACAAATTTAATAGTAGTGTGCATGATTGAAGATATTCAATTTCAGTATTTACGTGATGCAGAATTTCACATGGTAACAAGTTTAAGTGATGTCAAGGACATTTTTTCCGCTCAAGGTTTTATTTTAATGAAATGATGTGATGATCTAATACAAATTAATAATACGAGCGTCAAGAAATTCTGTTGTGTTCTTTGTTAGAAAATTTTGCAAAAAAGAAGATGATGTGTAGGTAGTAAAGATTTATTCATTCGTTTGTTTATGAGAAACAAACAGAACATCGTGCGCCTGTACAAGTGCTGCCTCCATGCAGTAATATCATACAACTAAATTAGCGATGCTTGCTTGCAAGTTATAAATAGAAAGAAAACTTAATAGTTAGATTAGTTGATGTTTCTGTAGTATATTTACAATGAGTTCACGATATTTTGACAATGTCATTTCGAAAATATCAATTTCTTTTTCATTTTAATTTATGCTATTACAAATACAACATATACGTGTAAACTGGTGACCTTTGTAATGTATTGTATTGGTGATATAATTATTGTCATTTGATTGGTCATATTAAAATCAATTATAATAAGGACGTATACTAGTTATAGGCCCTCACAGCAAAACTTTCAAGAAAAATAGTGGATTGTCAATATCATTACAATTATGAAGTTGAAATTCATATAGAAAAAATTAAACCGCCGTGAGTGAGACTCGCAGCCGGGTCCAAGGTTGCCCCCTCTATGTTCAAGAAAATCGGGCACAGACTATACTGAAGGTAAGTGACAGTACATACAAGGTCCGAGATATTTCCACGAAAAAAGTACCATTCAGGAATTCCGCCAGGACTTTCAATTTTCGGGGGAGGTAACGTCAAAATTGGGAGGGTGTAAGTGGAGTTTTATATGGTTTCCATAGACTTTTTAACGTAACAATTTAAAGTTCGGGGTGCTCTTGAATATTTGAGAGTGGCATGCCCACACCGAGGAGTCTGACAGAATCACTGGTGCCATTTAAGCTTTTAAATTGTTTTTAGGGCCATCCTGAACTTGTTTTAAAGTTAAAAGTTACTACCGATTTAGCTAAAATTGTACTTTTCTAATTAATTATTTAACCAGAACTTTTCACTCACATTTTAAAAGTGTTCCACTCCGTCTGGGAATACGGATAGATGACAAGTATTTTATATAAGTTCTTTTGAGAAGATGTAAGATTCATTTTGAATTCAGCCTGCAACTTTTAGTAATGAACTTACCTGAGAGGTCTTCCTTATAGAGATAAACATATAATAAACACTGAAAACGATCACTCTTTTTTCTTCATAGCAACAAACAAGTGACAAAATATGCAGAAACAAACAAAAGTCAAAAATGAAATGTTTCTCGAAAACCCAGAATATTGCACCATCTTGTACTGAATTTTCTAGGCTTAGGAACTGAAGATACGCGTCTGAGGAGGGACTAGCTTGCAAAGAATTCCTTTACCATTATGTGTTAATACTCAAGAAGTAAAGAAATAAGGAAATAATCATATTTGTATATCTTATAGTTTCCTGTACAAAGAAAAAATATCAAATAATAAAATTTTCTTTATGCTTCAACTCTGAACAGTGAAAATTGGCGTAATTTGTGTCCCGACGAACATTCAATCAGGACGCTGAACAATAGACCGAAAATCGTAAAAAGATCCCGACAGAATCAGGACAGGTGGCAACCCTGGTCTGATCTCCAACTTGCCGGTTGGATTACACCACTACGGATGGACAGCATACGCATCCAGCAACTGGAATATCCAGCTACGAGTTCTGGTCACGGTGGCTGTCAATTTTTCTGTGTTAATTTCAACATTTACTATACACAAGGTTGTGAAAATATATAATAATGTATATACTGGTATATAATTGAAAATAAACATCAGATTTGTTAAATCCCACCTGTTCGAAAATGTAAGAACTTTGAATTTAGAGAGAGAGAGTAACTTTTGGCTTATAAGCCTTGTGGCATCTAAATGTCACCATATTTCAATTAACCTGTTTAAATCTACTCGATCTTCTTTATATTTTAAAGTTAATCCGTTCAAAGTAAATTTATCTTTGCTCATCATAATGCTCTCCTGTTTTTCTTCTCGTTTCAGAATATATATATATATATATATATATATTCCTTAGTACACTATGAGTACATACTTCATCTCGTTTGAATCATATTTTCAAGTTTTTAATATGCAATATCTTCCGGAAGCAGTCTTCTTTTCTTTCGACGTCTTTATTTTTCCACTATGCTGTTCTTCTAGTTACCATACTTCCCCTTCTTTATTATACAATTTTTTTTTGCAATCTATTGAGTGGTTTTCTTCTACATGACCAGATTTCTAAGACTTGACATCTTTCCTAGTCAGATCCTCGTATAGTGTACGTCCACCCTTCGTATAACGCAATACTGCATGCAAAATATTTACTTATGACTATATTCTATAAACAAAACAAAACCCTCTATTCTTTTTGAATTGACACTTTCGTAATTGTCATTCTGGGTTTATCTTGTTTCTCACATTTCACGTCCATGTTTTTTAATTTCTTTTAAATAGCTGAAGTTAGATGGGTAACTGTGCTATCTTTTCCAGTTCATTGTTACTACTGTCATGTTATTATACCATCACCATTATTCCGAGCGAGAGAGAAAGAGATAAGCATTGGTATTGACGACTTATCTACATGGAGAACTAAGTAGTGTCATCTGGCGACAGCGTGGAGTAATACCTGCAAAACCCATCAACTCTTAATGTCCTCGAAAGATGGCAGCACAATCAAAACATGCGTTTCATTCGTTTCGTAGTTCACAGCACACAGAATAGAGTGCAGTGTTAAAAAATGTGGTGAAATAAGCTGTTATACAATAAACCAATAATAATAAAGCACGATAGTGTAACTTTAGGATGAATGAAACGAAAGAATTGTAGTATTTATTAATTTATTCAACTCTTATTTTTTGTTTTTCATTTTCTTTCGTTTTCAGGTATCTAATAGTTTAATTGTAATAAGGCGTTTCTCCAGTCACACCTGGCAAATGCCGGAACTGTACCTAAACTTACCCCCAACCGACTCCTTCCCACATCCTTTCCTCTAGCTTATCCTGGACTGAGTCTTAGATGCGTAAAGACCCTAAATAAATTCCAATTCAAATGCACATTATCCAATTAATGTACATTAATCTAATAGAATAAAATTTCTACAAATATATTAATTTCACTCATGAAAACTAGCCCAGGATAGAATCTACTTGCAAACGTTTGTTACTACGGCGATGAACTTGTGAGTTCCATAAGCCAGGGAGTTACTTAGTTATGGCAGAAGTGTTTATTTTTGTGGTTTTTGAGTTCCAAGGTAACACATGGATTTTATGCGGATCTTTGACATGCTAACATTTCTTGATATGTTTCACATTTCATGTATTAATACCTGGAAAACTTAATTTCTGTTTTGCTTCTCAGGTTTTACCAGCGGAGGATACAATAATAATAAACTGATAGAAACTTGTAAGACATATTTTGAAATTTTAGAAACAGTTTGTGCTTATGAATCTTCACGCTGTGTAAATATTAACAATAGATGGCAGCAGAGCATACCGCTAGTATACTGCTATAGGGTATGTCTAATTTGCTGACCAGCACATTTTTGGCGCCACCGCCGAAACTAGTGGCGCCACCGTCACCAAAAT